>CBVK0103194133.1:0-12396 GCA_900067695.1 Picea abies | reverse complement strand
CGAGTAATTCAACTTTCAAGTTGCCAATTCTTCTGAAGTGAGATTCCCCGAACGATAACCTCCTCGCAAATCCACTGGATCTAACGGTTGCCGGTATATTGGATCGATGATCCAACAGCCACTATCGATCTTCCTCCTAAGCTTATTATTTTCCTGTAAAACATCGATGATGTTGTTCTTGCCATCAATGACAAGAACATGCTTTCATGTAAAACATGCCAACAATATCGACCCGTCAACAGTATGAAAATGTCGGGTTCTCATGGTAAAATATATTACCTTGGTCACAAATCATAGGCCACCCTCATATTCCCTTGCCTATTCATATTGACAAATTTATGTTATTAAATCTCTTGTGGATTTTATGTTGATCCTCTCAAAGATTTGATGTTGTTGATGCTCTTGATGATATGGATTATTTATAACATATATGATGTTGATAGTTGGTGATCTTGGTGATATCGTTGTTAGTGATTAGTGGATGATATTGAGGTTTGACATTGATAATGCACACAAGCTTCACTTTGTCGACCAATATCTTATCACGTTCATTCATAAAGGGGGTTTTATTGTGAAAAATAGAGTCAATATATTGTATCCAATAGACTCAAAATAGATTCAACATGTTATCTAGTCATATGTCTCCAATTTCTCCCCTTATAAATTCCCATATAACCCTTATGCACATCAAATACCTTAATCCCATAGTTATATGTGGAACACATCTACTATAAATCCAATGCTTATACCTAACCCTAATGTTGTCTATTCATCTTTGTATGGCCAATGTGTTACACCTCTTCCAGTCAATTCATTAACCATTCCTACGCTGACTACCTTAAAAATGTATTAGCTTCCCATATCCTTATGACTCATTTCCCTTGGAATCTACCCCAACTATCTAAATTTAGCATAGCTCCTAGAAAAAACATGGTTGGCCATGCATGTTCCAACTATATGTGCAATGATGTTATCCTTAAATAAGACCCTTGAGATTTCATTGACGAAACCATTAAATGGCTCTACTATTCATTGTAAGGTTCCATTACCTAGTTTGAAAAATTTGTGTGTGTTTGTTTCCGACACTTGGACATCATGAGATATTTTAACATTAGCATGAAGGTATTTCTTACCATTAAACAAAGAGAGGATAAATTTGATTATATTATATTTATAAGTGTCAATTTTTTTTTCATTCATATCAATAGTGGGCTTGGTTGGTTGGTAAATTCAAGGTGGTGTTATTCTCCCCAACAAGATTCAAATCCCCCCTGAGACATTTCCACCCCTCATGGGTTGTCTCTCATGTATAAGAAATATGATTCATGTAAATGGCTCCAGGTACAAGTCTTAAGTGAATTCAACAAGAATAAATACCCCTTAATGGTTGCATATTAGTCAAAAGGTAACTTCTAGTAGTTGTGAGACATAACTTCTTCATTGTAATTTCCCATGTTGGAAGGTGTTTCTTATACATGTTAACTGAAAGCACCTACCAAAATTAAAAATTGTTCATTCATGTTGGACAGTTATTGATTGTCATCGACTCTTTAAGTTATTCACTAATTCTTGAAGACCTCGATTTTTCTTTGACCTACTCAATAAACATATGACATCATATGAATATTTCATACAAAAGTGGCTTACTCGGGAAGCATCAATACTTAAGGTTGGCATAGGTGTAGAATATAACCGCAAACCCTACTTCTAATGTAGGATGAAACATTATCATTATCGGAGATTGAGTTATAGAGAACTTGATAAAACAAACACAAATTCCAAAAACAAAAAGTACAACCAAGGAAAACAAGAGAAGAAAAATAGGAAATAATCTAACAAGTCCCACAAGAGAAACTTCCTCCCTTCGATCCCAACAAACAGTGTAATCCACACCAAGTTTTAAGTCGTGATGGCGATGATTGTCTTACCTAATAAAGGACCAAGAAACAAAAGAAGGAAGCCCAAAATAAGAGCCCACTTATAGCTCAACCAAATCAAAAGCTACATGTTTTCAAGAGTCTTGTGCTTGACAACTCTAACCCCTCCAACCAATCCTCTTCATCCAAATTTATCCCACAAGGAGATCACAACCTTAAAAAATTTATATGGTAGCTCCACAAACTTTGTTTGAAAATTATAGAGATTTACTTGTCATGAACAAATATTACACTTGCATGCCTAAACCAATTTGTTAGAGGAATCCTCCACCTCCTTTTGACCCATTACTTCTTATTGAGAATTAATTAGAAGGCTCTCATGTACTACATTAAATTATATTGTTCCTCTCCCTTGGCATGTTACTCCATATTACAATTTTTCAATTTACTTTTATTTTTCTCTCTCCTACACTGCGCATTTTTTATTTCCCGAAGGGTGTGTTTTAGCAACAATATTCCACATCAAGATTCCAATTCCCCACATGACAAATAGTATGTAGCATTACCCAACCTCCAACTTGAAAAGGGATAGGAATTTTCAAAATGCATTTTATCCTACATTTCTTTACTCAGTAGGATTATATATGTTTTCCATGTGTATTATTTGTCATTATTTCTTTCGTTGTTCATCACATGAAATAAATTACATTCCACACTTGTCTTATATTATTTGTTGTATTATTACATTTCCATAGTTATTGAGATAAAGAAATGCAATAAAAAAAAATAGATGGCACACATGTGTCACTCATTGTCATTTCATTTACATTACACATCCTTAGAATTTATTTTGTCTTGACTTTTGCAAAAATAGAAGTTGAATTTCATAAACCAAAACATCAAATGTGAATCGAAAACTTTTCAAGTTCATAATGTCTCAAAATACATGTCCATATATATATATATATCTGTCTTTGTTACACCTTCTTAATCCAAAATAAACAAGACCTATGGATTTGTTACACCTTCTCGAACCAATAACTTCATGATGTCACTTAGGGTCATCACCCTTGTGCAGAGTCTCTGTACCTCCTCCTTCATGGCCCTAAATTCATCAGCCAATTTAACCACAGGGGCAAAGGTTTGAGCCATCTCCCCAGCACTAGAGGGCCATCTAGGATCCTCTAGGGTAGTAGGTATCAACCCTCTAGTGATGTCTCCTAAAACTATCATTATTTGTGCCTCGGTCATTGTCTTACCTAGTGTTCCTGCATCCAAATACATTGCATTAATGATTTCCATCATAACAAGGACCAAAAAACAAAAATTCAAAATCAAATTTTATATAGTTTCCACATACCTTTAGGACCCTCTGGTAGGACCCCTCTCCATTGTACATTATGGGTCTCTCCCTCTCCATCCTTTTGTTTTTTAGGCCTCTTTGGTATATCCCCCTCATGATAACTCCCATGGATATATATTTCATAATAATCATTCTCTCCAAGTGTATCCCCAATATCCTATAGCCAACAAAAGAAACCATTGGTGAATCTCATAGTCAAATTTCCCCCAAAAAAGCATGTCTTCCAAAAATAATGTGGTTTCCGTCAATTGTAGGTTTCATTCATTGGAGTGCACTTTCATGTCGTTGTCACTAACAAGAAATGTGAAAACCCATAAATTAAACATACCCTAATGGAATCATGTTTCCACAACACAATTCACAAAAACGGTTAGTGCTAAAAAAATTAGAAAATATTTACATAAAAATAATGATACTTTATTTTTTTAAATGGTTCAAGTTTTATAGCATTTAGCTAATAAATCAACCCAAATTAAAATTTTCTCTAACCCTAGAACATGCAAAAAATTGTGAAATAATCCAACAATCTCAATTTTGGTGTCTCAAAAGCTTTACATATGCCATGATCCTTCCTCTTCAACAATTTGGATGGCCAATGATTCAATGATTTACCAAGTTTTCCTTGCCTCATCACCATATGTAAGAATAGAGGTAAAAATGAAATTATCCTTCTCTTTTTACTTTTACTTTTTCATATTAATCACCATATGTAAGAATAGAGGTAAAAATGAAATTATCCTTCTCTTTTTACTTTTACTTTTTCATATTAACAATTTTGTTGTCGTCACTTTTGATACATACACATATTTTTTTGGTCTCTTCCTCTTCAACAATTTGGATGGCCAGTGATTCAATGATTTACCAAGTTTTCCTTGCCTCGTCACCATATGTAAGAATAGAGGTAAAAATGAAATTATCCTTCTCTTTTTACTTTTACTTTTTCATATTAATAATTTTGTTGTCGTCACTTTTGATACATATTTTTTTGGTCTCTTCCTTCTATGTTGCCCAATCTTTCCAAATAGACAATGATTTTTATTATTTCTTGTTGTCCTTTTTTTCTATCGGTTCCATCCA
The DNA here is from genome assembly GCA_900067695.1 of Picea abies. NCBI lineage: Eukaryota > Viridiplantae > Streptophyta > Pinopsida > Pinales > Pinaceae > Picea > Picea abies. The sequence goes on along the minus strand of CBVK0103194133.1, from coordinate 8,079 downwards.
TTTAATCAAACAATGACTCGGAATTCTAAACCCTTAAGACATGCACGTGCATTATGTAATAGCTTTTGGGGAAATCAATGACATTAACCAAGTCCACTTTCTTGCATTTACCTAACATCATTCATGTGTGTGTTGATTACATTAGTTTATATTTATTTCTAACAATTTCTTGCATGATCTAACATATTTGCAAGTATTTTTATGGAGAGTATCTTGGTTTTCATTGTATATATATCCTGCACCTACTCGACCAATTTATCATTGCATCTCTTATGATCCCTTTTAATCATACTTTTACCATTCCCATATTGTGAATCCTTTCTTGTGCCTTCCACCACCATATCTTTCTAGGGCTTATAAAAACCTACTTTTGTTAGATACTTGGTGGCTATGAGTATATTGATTTATCTTTCAATTGATCAATTAACCTTTATATAGTAAACATGGTTAGAAACATGGTCTTGGGTTTGTGTTCTCTTAGTCAATTTGAGTCTTTCATTTGTTTCTTACAAATGAGGTATGATAACTAAACTAACATAAAAATCTCACACCATTTAATTATCCATGACTCTACCAAGACTTCAAATTGGTGACCAAACCCATCCTTGTATTGTTTGTCAACAAAACAATGTGCAGGAACTCTACTAGGGAACCAACTAGTAGTGAAATATGTCCTTTCTTGTTTAGTAGTGGATTTCTATGTAATCCACCTTAATCTCTTAACTCACTCACATTTTTCATTGATGCATACCCAACAACAACACACATGCACATTCTATAAAAGGTGTTTCTCCATAACTAGAAATGGTAAGTATGTTGGGTGCCAACAAACAATAGTATTTATATGGTTTGTTTATAGGACACACACAATACAAAAATCATATAAATACTATCTCATTTAGAAATGTAATAATGTTATACATCAAAAAGCGCTCGATGCACTACATAAAAGCTCATTTCCAAGCATAAAAAAGATAGTCTTTCTACCATAAAAATACCTCTTAATCTATTTTACTTAATCGTAGTCTTCCATTTGCATAACCTTTTAAAGTTTCCTAAAATATCAAGAAAATAGTCTTCTAATTTTTCTCCAAATTTGATTGATTCACAACATCTCGTCATCATGTTCTAAAATTTTCCTCCTTCAACTAGAAGAGAGCCAGTTAGATAGGGACATGGATGTGGCTCTAAGTTGCACTCCAACTTTAACCTCTTGAGATCTAAAGCAACGTATAATGAGAGAGAGCCTCTTTAGAGAGAGTATCAAATTTTGAATGTAGCTCTATATAAATATGTGTAAAAGATTTTCTTTTTTCTTTTATGCAATACATTATTGAAGCTACATTATTGAAGCTAGAGTCATGTTTTGCAAAATAAAATTACCATTTATCCAATCTATCACAATTTTTTAGTTTCCCATGATTTGAACCTGTTCCACTCCTCTCTTCACTGCACACTTCAACAACACTCATAATGCATTTAATTATGCCCAATTATTTTTTCATTCTCAAACCTATGCTTTCCTTGAAACATACATTATGATCCTCCCTAAAGAACAATAAACCACATGATCTAGTTTTCCTAGACCCACCTTGGCATGCTCCATCATAATATTCCCATGCAAAATGTTTAACTATGCCAACATTTTTTATAACTTTAAGGTGTTTAACTTTTCCAGGCTTCCATATTCTTTCATAAGAAAATTGTATTTGTTGCACCACTTATATTACCAACATTTCCTTATTCTGGAATATTGTGTCATTTCTTGCCAACCACAAAGCCCAAAGGACTATGCAAGGTAAATACATGTGTTATTTTAATTCCTTTTCTTTGAATCAAATACCCAAGTTTGCTTCCACTATTTCCTTGAAACAAACATTATGATCCTCCCTAAAGAACAATAAGTCGCATGCTCTAGTTCTCCTAGGCTCACCCTACCAAGCTCCATCATAATATATCCCCATGCATACTATTTATCTATGCCAACATTTTTTATAACTCTAAGGGGTTTCACTTTTCTAGGCTTTCATATTCCTTCACACAAAAAATTTTATTTGTTGCACTACCTATATTGCCAACATTTCCTTATTTTGGAAGCTCATGTCATTTCTTGCCAACCACAAAGAACAAAGAACTATGTGAGGTAAATATATGTGTTATTTTAATTGCTTTTCTTTGAACTAGATAACTAGGTTTTCCTCCACTATAGCTTCCTACCACTTTCCTTTGTCTCATATCTTGTTCAAGACCTCTCTCCAAACCTTCTTTACAAAGGGGTAGTCAATGAATATATGAGAGATTGTTTCCTCTACTTTTTGGCATGCATACATATTCCCAACCCATTCTAGGATATCTTCTTGCAATTGTCCTATGTTACAACTTTACTTTCCAAGACCAAGCATATAAATATTTTTTTAAGAGAAAATTTTGTTTTCCAAATTTGCTTCCAACACAACCTTTTTATTCTTCTTCCTCAATCTCAAACTTGGCTTGGTACCTAGTTTTTTTCATGTGAAACTACCTCCTAAGATTTTTTTAGACCAAACTAACTCATCATCTATATCCTTTAACCTTATAGCACTTTGTTTTAACCTTTGTAAAAAAATTATCCATACCTCGACTTCCTCTCCTTGAATTCATAGTATATTAGCTTGTTTCCACCCTTGACTCCAAAAGGAATCAATCTCTAGATATGCGACTTTTGACAAATACAAAACCCATCAATATTAAGGATGATGATAAAAGGTTACGGGAGTCTATGCAACCCTACAAAACGCACCCATGGGTCCTATCCTACTCTTAGCTTTAAATTGTTTCCAACACTCCATACCATCTAGATACCTATCATTGGAAAAGATCTCACTAGTGCATTCCAAATAATAGACCCACACGTGAATATTTTTTTGGAGTTCTTATCCCTTCTTCCATGGATTGTGGAGCAATGTATTTTAGAGAATCACTTACTTCCACAACCCTTCCTCTTTAGTTAGACTCCATAAATGCTTCCCTACTAAAGCATGACCAAAGTGATGAATACTTTTCAACCCCCATAACCTAGCTTCTTTGGGTTTAGCTATATTCTTTTATTTCTCTAAGGGAATGCATTCTCTCTCCCTTTTTCCAATCTATAAAAAGTTAAAGCACTTCTTTCTTATTTTTTTCAAAATTCCTTTGTGGATGTGAACTAGTGGTTCCCAATACACATAAATTGTATCTAACACTAACTTCACCCATGTGAGTCTTCCTCCTCTAGAAAGGCATATGTAGCACTAGTTTATCACCCTATTTTTCATTTTTTCATAAAGCTAGAGCCAATTATTAAACTTGTAGTAATTTGGATTTATCTAGAAACCTAGGTACTTGACTCCATCATCAAAACGGGTAGCCTTAAATGGTAGTGTTTGAATAATTCTAATTTATCGATACTCCTCTATTTTATTTTAAAGGATAATAGATTTGTTTCAATTTACCTCCATCCATGTTTCTTTGCAGTAAATGTCCAATATTTCATTGCAATTTCTTGTATCTCTTACAGTTCTAGTTCCAAATAATATGACATAATATACAATGAGCATGTGTGTAATGAAAAGAAATCTGCCAATATGTATTCATTTTATAGTTCCTTCTCTCTTTTTGGCTCCTACTAGTCTACTCAACTCGTCAACTACCAATAGAAACATAAAAGGGGATATTGGACTTCCTTGTCTCAACCTCCTAGGGGGGTAAAGAACTGGGAGTCTGATACATCAATTAGGAGAGAAAATTAAACTAAAGATAAGCATCCCATTATCGAATTCACTAACTACAAATTCATCATTGTATGAATGAGAATTATCCTCAAGTACAACAAGTTCACTATATCATATGCTTTTGATAGTTTTAGATTTAATACCATAGCTAACATATTGTTTCTTTGTATCAAATGAAATCCCCCTTGTGCCACTTTGTCTACTTCATGAATATTCCTACTATGTAAAAACCCAAACTACTCTTGAGAGATGGAAATTGAGAATACTTTTTTTAGCCTAGTGGTTATTAACTTTATAATGATTTTGTATATAGTATTGCATAATGAAAATGGGTCTGTAATCCTTGAAATTTTTAGACTGTTCTTCTTAGGTATGAGAGATACAAATGTTGAATTCATAAATTCCAACACATTCCTTGCTATTCTTGACTCATCCAACACTCCTCAAAATGTCTTCCTCTATCACCTTATCAAATCCCAAGAAGAATTCAATTATCCAACCATATAGCCCAGGGTTTTAAACTTTTAAAGACTATATTATAGCTCTTAGTTATTTCTTTATTCCCTCTACTACTTCTTCATTTCCATGAACCTAGGGACAAAAGATGTCTTTTTTACAATTTCTTCAATATTTTACATGGGAGGTTCTTTGTATATCTTTTGAAATTGTAATACTCCCTCCTTCACTATCTATTCACACCTTCTTACCCTTGTTCCATCTTCTTTTTTCATTTCCCATATTGTGTTAATGTTATTTCTATTATTTGAATAGTTTTGAAAAAACTTTGTATTCTCATTTCCTTTTGTTAACCATATTTCTCTTATTTTCATCCTCCATTTTTCCTTCTCCCATTCCAAAAGCTTCATTTTCTTTTCCTCCAAAGACTTCAACTTATTTTTTTCTTCTTCTATGAAAGGTCCTCTTACATTATGATCCAACATCTCTTTACTTTGAGTCTCCTCCTTTGCTAAGTCTTTATGAGAATTCTAGAAATTTAGTTTTTCCCATTCACCTACGAATTTTTTAAACACTTTCAAACTTTCTACCAATTGGCACATTGCATAATTTGAGTTAAAGAGATCATAATTTTTCCAATCGATTTTTACCAAGGTTTTGAATTCCTCCACATCCAACCACTTTGGAATGAATTTAAAGGCCCCATGGGGTTTGTTTTCATCATTTTCTATTTGGAGTAGGATTGGTTGGTTATCTAAAGCACCCTATTCCTCTACCAAAGATTTTATTCAATCTACTTCCACCATTGCTTTTTTAGAAACCATGCATTTGTATAACTTTGAGATCCCTTAATCAATTGTCCTTAAATTTCTTATGTTGGCTCCAATTTAGAGGAGCCACATCACATAAGGTTGCATTATCAAGGAGTTGGATAAAGTACTCTTCCATTGAATCCACTCAAGCATTTTCCCCTCAAACTTTTCCTTTTATTAAGGTGATATTTACATCCCTACCCAAATCACATGACCCCTATTGGAAATCTATTGATAGAGGAGCCACATCACATAAGGCTGTATTATCAAGGAGTTGTATAAAGTACTCTTCCATTGAATCCACTCAAGCATTTTCCCCTCAAACTTTTCCTTTTATTAAGGTGATATTTACATCCCTACCCAAAATCACATGATCCCTATTGAAAATCTATTGATCCTTTAGGTTGTCCTCAAATAATTTTATGTCATCATAGGGCCCATACATGTTGATGATACAAAAGGCCCTCTGTAATTCTAGAGACGACAACGTTGTTATCAAACCTACATTTATAACAAGAGAATTAAAGGAGTTATTCCAACACATAATTAAGTCCCTAGATTTCCCATTTGATTTTGAGATTTTAAGTTCCAATCTTTTAAAAATGAAGAAAGAATTATGCTACCTTTTTCCCCTTCACAAATAGTTCCTTGAATGAGGATTATTATAGGTTTTTATCTTTCCACCAATATCTTGAGGGCTAATTTTTTGTGGGATCCCCCTACTCCCTTATAATTGAGGGACAATATGATCATTTTTTAACCCTGCCAAGTCTCTCCCTGATCTAAGGGACCCCTTAATAATCCACTGCTTTCCTTCTAGAATTTCATTTTATTCTTTTCTCTTTGCTAGGGACATTAAATAAATCCTACCCGCACTTTTATGGCATACAAGATCTAAACCCAGACCCCATTCAATGCCTTTATCCTCTTCCTAGGATTCACCTTTCCTAGAGCTCAACTAATATCTACTAGATTTATCTCTATGACCTTCACCTCCCGAAATTGAACTAGGGATTGAAAGATTTGGATGAGGAGCTAGGTTTTGAAGCCCCACCTAATATTGAAGAGAGAATTGAATGAATTTTCTCTAGGGTGGATATTAAAGTTTCAATATAGAATAGGGAATCTTTGTATTCAAAATCATCCTCAGGTATATCTACCTTCAACTACATGCTCTTTAATAAATTTTGATTAAGGGAATTAGAAAACCAGATAGAGATGGATCTAGATTATGAGGCTCAATTTTACCTTTCATTTGAAACTAGGTCGGGATCTTAAAATTTTGAACATACCTTGGACAAAGTTTCCTCCTTTTTATCTAATTTCTAAATGATGACAATCACATTCCCTATTGTGACCTCAGTGTCCTTTTTGTCAATCATGTCACAATCCTTCATCTAGCCTTTAGGGTTTTCAATGGATTCCAAAACATCCCTTACAAACTCCACATCAAATTTCTCTACCATTAATGTGGACATTGTATTTCTTCCTCCTTATGGTTTTCCTTCCTCCCCTTCTTTGTTGGCTCCTAAGATTTTTATCTTCCATACCCATTTGCTTCCCTTCTTTCGACAATTTCTACCACGTGAGCATGGACATGACAGTTTACACAACAAAACAAAACTTTCCAATAGTCCAAGCTTAAATTAGGATTCATGTTCCATATCACTATCTCAATGACGTCTAGTAAACCATCCCTTAGATTATTTTCCACCAAAATCCTTGTTATTGCCTTGTATGGGTATGACAAAGAAATTTCATCAAAATCTATAAAATTCTCAAGCTATTGCCTATGGATTTCAACACCCTTACATTCCATACTTCTAAAGGAAAACTTGGTATTTTGACCCATATTGGTTGTGAATTACTTCTCTTACCTCAAGTCAAAATAGGGTTACCATGTTTTAAACGTCAATAGAGTAGAACCCCAAAACTAGTTCTCTTGTGAACTTTTTGTTGCATCTTCTCCATTTTGAGATTCAAAATCCAACCATGTTTTAGTTAGAAAATGATGTTTTGGCATATAACTTGGTTTCTTATTCCACACCCTCCCATCCATTAGTATAGGGATTTTTCAATACTATCATACCATACAACCTTTTAATTGGTGCACTTTCACTAGCTATAGGACTTCCTCCATGGTTACATCTTCATCCCAAAACCAATTTAACCTTATATTAATTAATCCTTACACATTTATTTCTTCTAATCACTAGTTTAGCCATTACATGAGGGCCAAACTTCTCTCGCAATCCTTCTTCTAACTCCTTTAGAATGAGAGGAACAAACCATAAGCTTCTTCCTTGGATATGGTTTTTCAACAAGTCCTCTTCACCATCCCTTGCCTTCTACTAGTTTTCAAGTTATGTAGAGTTCCTTGTAGATTTTAACCTTGTACAATATTTACTGCAAACATATTTTCAGCAAAAGAACAGAAAAGATACAATGGAAAATACAAACATTACACAGAGATTTTTCCCCTAGAAACCCGAACCGAAAAAACCAACATATTTTATATTCATTCATAGTGATACATTGTTTACAATAAAACATATGGCCCCCGAACCCTCACGTGGGTGGCTTTCGCCCCCCTGCACACCCAAGTGGGGGCCTAGCGGCCCCCTCTCAAATCCCCTTGCGCGCCCGACGCAACGCAAACACTACTACTCATGCAAAGAATATAACACATACCCAACATTCTCCCACTTGTTGTTTTCTTTGCATACAGGGGGCTAAAAGGTTAAGTAGTCAACAATTCAAGGCAACAATGCCCATGGATCCTCTACACCAAGAGAACTTCTCAGTGCTCACAAATTTTGTTAATGGATCTTCAACATTCTTCAAAGTGATATTGAATATCAATATTCTTTGTCTTTGAATGATAAGTCGAGTTCTTCACCAGAAAATTTTTCACTTTGACTGTCACAATCTATTCTTACAGCTTGTTGTACCAATCCAATACCTTAACATAATCTTTGTAACCATAATGATTTCTTACTTGCATGAGTGGTTTCCATGTATTCAGCTTCTGTAGTTGAAAGTGCCACTACAGCTTGTCTTTT
>CBVK0103194117.1:0-19683 GCA_900067695.1 Picea abies | reverse complement strand
TGTAAACAATGTAACACAATGTATGAATATAATATATGTTGGTTTTCCCGATTTAGGTTTCCAGGGGAAAAATCTCTGTGTAATGTTTGCATTTGCCATTGTATCTTTTCTATTCTTTTCTGAATAACTGTTTATAGTAGACATTGTACAAGGTTAGTATTTACATGCACTTCAATTGCAATGACATTATCATTTTCTTTTTCAATATTTATAACCTTTCCAATCCATAATGGATAACCATGTGGATCTTCAGTCACTAAAACTGCCATCATGCTACCCTCTTTAATATCTTCTATTCAACCCTTGTAAAGTTCTTCCATGGCTTCACATTGTGCACGTGCCCTTCACGAACCAATATACATTTCTCTTTCCTCTGCTTGTGTAAACTCAATAGCACCTTGAGATTCTTGTTGAACTTCAACAATGTTTGTTTCTTCATATTCATTTGGAACATTTTGTGGCCAATGAAATGGAGTCTTCAAATTGTATCTTCATTTGTTGAACTTGAAATTATGTCACTTTGACTATTGAAAAAAGACTCCCACCAAACAGAATCAGTAGCATCAAAGTACTCATATGTATCCTTAATGGACTTTTTTTATTTCTTCCATTCATTCAGAATAATCTACATCTCTCTTACGCCTCTGTGCATTATGGATTTCAATAATTGATTGTAAAAAATAATAACTTTGATGCAAATATTGGATGATTTGGAATGAACTTCAAAAATGTTAAACCCGATGAAGGCCCCCATTCTATAGTAGTTGAATATTTCTTTCTCCATATAAGTGTTTTCCCATCATTTCTTTTGAAACAAAATTGATGTTGGAAGCTAATGTCATTAATTTGCTCAATACATTTTTCTTCACGATGTGATCCCTAAATAAATCTTTGCATGCCAAAAATTTCTTTTAATATATGAAAAACAAGCTCTAGAATGTATGCTTTCTTAATACATTCAATCAATGATGGTAGGCTTCCAACATTTTCCTCTTCAATGTTACTGAAAAACGACTGAACATTTGATCAATATGATCATGAGTGTGTCCAACAAGAAGGAAACCAACTTTTACCTTTTGAAAGATTCTCATTTCAACAAACATGCTTAGATATCCAAACACAATTTGATTTTTATTTTCACAACTAGTGTTGTCCAACTGTAGATAGAGAACTTGAGGAAGATTTCCAGACTAGTGATTGAACACATGATGAATTATAGTGATGGCCAGATTTGCATCATTATGAACATTTAGAGCTGTGAAGTAAACCCTTCGACACATTTTTCCATTGAAAACCATACAACCAACCAAGTGAAACTGAATGAAATTATCTTCCTATAAATTTTTGGGTGTACGGAGAAAATGTGGTAGAAGTGTTTTCTTCTGGTCCATGCCATCAATTATCATACCTAAATATTTGTTTGGAGCATCATAACACTTCTTCCGATATTTGTACAACTTTTTCCTTTCACTTGATTGTTGATTCTGATGTTCTTGAAGTGCTTTGACTATGGAATCTGCACATGACATAAAATGAAAATATTGATCATATGTTTTCATAGATGATAACTATTCAATTAAAAAAAAACAAAATAGTAAAGTAAATACATACCTCTTTCTGCCCCTTCAAATTTATCTCTTCTTGATTTAAGAGTAGCACATATACTACAAATCCCCATCCTTGAATTCTTAGGAATACATACATTGTTGAATTGTTTCTTCCATATTCTTGTAAAATATGCATATGTAATAAAAATACCATTTCTTTCAACACCTTCAACATATACTTTGTACAAGTTGTAGATTTTCCTCGAGAAATTATCTAGAATATGTATTGTGTCTATATCTGGTATACACTCCATGTTTGGAAAATAAATCACTCATCCATGACAATGTAGTGTTTGTCAATGGCCCACTCTCTCGTCCATGATGTACCTTTGAATAAAATGAAGAATCTTTTTCCAACCTTGTTTGGATTCTTGATAGACGAAGATTACCAATTGAGTGAATTTTTTTGAAATCATTTTTGCAAAGTAAAATATTCCCAATGCTATAATCATATCTTGTATTGGTGGATATCATGCACCCCATCCAAGATGAATTTTGCATGCTCTTATTCATTGACAAATATGTCTTCCTTTTATTCAAGGCATACATGTAGTCCATGCTTTTCAAACAATTATTTTGACAACATTCACTTGAAATCAATTCACTTATGGAAATTGATTTAGTGAGAAATTATTTCCTAGACCTTGTATAACTAGAATGATTTGGATTGATATAAAAAGGTCTAGTCCTGGTCCTAGACACAATGTTTCTTTGCAATGTCTCCATTATTTCATCATCCTCATTAGAAGGATTTTCCTTATCACCATAAGGAATATCAAGCAAAACATTGTTAGGAGACTGGACTAGAGAATATCGATCACCTTGATTTGTTGCAGTTGAATGATTGAGAACATGATCTTCATTCCTAGGTCCATCACCTTCATTGATAATCTCATTCATGATAGGAATATCAAAATCACTAGAAACGTGATTACCATCCTCACCAATGTCATTGGATCTTCCATGAAAATATTCACTTGAAGGAAAATTATCATCACCCATAAGACTGCCAATTCCATTAAGATTCTCACTTGGAGAAAATTTTCCATCAGTGTCATCGGTACCTTGAAAATCCTCATTTGGAGTAAAATCATCATCAACATTGTGTCCACCATTGACATAATCATCTTCATTGCTTTCAAAATCCCCACTTGAGTGAAAATTTTCACCATCCTACTTAGTGCCTTGAAAATCTTCATCAGTATCTTGAAAATCCTCACTTGGAGGAAAATCAGCATCATCAACATTGTTGCCTTTTAATTTATCACTCGAGAAAGAGTGTCCATCAATGGCGTAATCATCTTCACTACTTTGAAAATCCCCACTTGAGAGATATTCTTCATCATCCTTATTACTAGCTTGAAAATCCTCACTTGGAGGAAAATCTTCATTATCCTCATCGGTACCTTGAAAATTCTCACTTGGAGGAAAATCATCATCACCATCATTGCTTCCTTTAAATTCCTCATTCGGGAAAGACTATCCAACATTGCCATAATCATAATCATTACTTTTAAAATCTCCACTTGGGGGGAATTCTTCATCATCCTCATTCGTGCCTTGGAAATCCTCACTTGGAGGAAAATCTTCATCAGTACCTTCAAAATCCTCATTTGGAGGAAATTCATCATCACCAACATTGTTGTCTTTAAATTCCCCACTCGGGAAAGAGTGTCCACCATTGTCATAATCATCTTCACTACCTTTAAAATTTCCACTTGAGTGGAATTCTCCATCATATTCATTGGCGCCTTGGAAATCTTCATCGGTACATTGAAACTCCTCACTTGGAAGAAAATTTTCATCCCAGTCATTTAAATGTTGATCATAGTCTCCACTTTGACCTACACATTGATTGTTTTCATTACTATTAAACCGTTGAATAGATTTATCACCAACATATTACTCCTCTTCATCATCTGTGCCTTCAAAGTCCTCTGATTTAGGATTTTTATGAGGAACATGTTGAATAAAATTGCTTGCACTATGATCAAACTTCCGAGTCGCTGAAAAATGTGATTCCTCATTTGCATTACAAGCATTCCTATCGCATTTCCTAGTCCCAACAGAAGAGGCATGCGAACAATTTTTTGATGTCTTAGAAATGAAATCTTCTTTATTTGACAAAACCATCCCTTCTTTCTAAGAACATAGAATGATACAGATTCTCGCCCTCACAATGACATTCTTATAATTTGCATAATGATCTTTTCCCTCTAATTTGCGCCCCCCCAAAAAAAAAAAAATTCCTCCCCCCAAAAATATTCCCCAAAATTTCACCCCGAAATATTCCCTCCAAAATTCCCCCCTTAAATTTTTCCCTCCAAAATTTCCCCCCAATTTTTTCCCTTCATTATTTCCCTTAAAAATTAAAAACAACTTTTACTCTTTTGTTTCGTTAGTTACATGTTAAATACAATATTTCTCATGTTTATTTATTTATCTCACATTAATTAAACATAGAGATGATCCATATAATTTTAGGTATATATGTTAGACAATATACCTAATTTTTATTATCCCACATTTGTTATACTAACAATAATTTTAGGTATATATGTAGACAATATACCCAATTTTTATTATCCTATATAAACCTAGCCCTCGAACATTGTACGGCAACATGGAATTACATGCAAAATACTGACACAAATCCCGAGGTGTACTTTAGTCAAGTACAAGAGTAGTATTGTGTCTTGAAGTGTGTGCCAAGGAGAGACTTTGGGCACTATATCCAAACATGGTCAAGTTTATACTCATTCTTCTTAGTTTTTCGAGAGGAATGTGATGGTGATGCTGGTTTTGTGTTAAACTTCTTTGTATGGAAGTCTTAGTCTAGTTTTCCTTGTATGAGAGCCATAGTCTTGTTTGGTGTGCAAAAGATGGTCTTTTGGCACATGTTCAAAACATAGTCGAGTTTATACTCATGTTTCTCATAATTTTTAGAGGAATTTAGTGGTAACCTCTATTTCTAGGGTTGAGCAATAGAATTGAAGAGTGTCTTCAAATTTGACATTTTGAGATTAATGAAGAGCAATCTCACTGTTTGGAAAGGGACCTAGAGATGTAGCCTAGGAGGGGTGAACTCCATCATCAAACTTTGAATTCTTATTTATTTTATTTTTTGTTGTGTGATCTCTCATAATTCTGCAAGTTAATCATCAGTTTAATGACGTTTATGGATAAGAAAAGGTTTTCACATGTGTTTTTGCAAATAGTCAAATATTATCATAATATTTATGAATCAGGTTAGATGTTGATGCATTTCTAAAGAGTAATTTAACATCTAAGTATTTTCGAATCAGCCAAGGAAGTGGGACACACTTTCTAGTGACCCAATTCCTCCCTGTTTAGATATGGAAGAATCTCTATTTCTGCCCTCAAATGAGGGAAATTTCACTACAAATGATGTTGGTGTTTGAATTGCTACTTGTCCAACAAGAGCCATACATGATCTCCTAACTGAAAGAACAATGGTATGCGCTTCTTATCATGCCTCTTTTCTGCATGGTCTTGGGATGCTCGTAAGGAAGTTGCTTCCTAAGTATAGCTCTGAGTCAACATATGGATAAAACGATGAGTTGATTGATGTTCATGTTGGTTATGTACCGAGCCAGAAGGAGCAAGGGTCTCTGAATGGAATGCCATCAAATGACCTCCCTGTTTAAGTATCGCCCCACTAGTGAACTTAAATACATCATTCTGAATCTCAAAGGGTTGGTTCCTATCTAACAAATTGAGAACCTGTGCAGAGTATAATGTAGGTGGAAGCTCAGCAAAGTGGTTCCCAACCTTTCACAAAAAAATCTTGAGTTCATGGGAATTAGAGTGCGTTGGCCATTCTGCCAAAACTAGTACTCGAGATGGATCTAATCGATCCCTTGTTGTGTTTAGTATGAGTCCCAAATGTGGAACTGATGTGTGTCCCACATTAGGATTTATGTATCTGAAGTGTATGTGCCCGCAATAGCTTGAGGATGTTGCGGACGTGTTGAAGATGTTCTACCCTTGAATTACTAAAGACCAATATATCACCAAGATAAATGATCATGCATTTACCCAAATTACTTGCTACATTCATGCAAACTTGATGGTAGCCAGTTGTCAAATCCATCTGTGTGAAGGAATAATCCCCTTGTAACTGGTCCAACAATTCCTCAATCCAGGGTAGGAGGTAGTCGTTTTTAACATTGGCTTTATTAAGGGCACGGTAGTAGGTCACTAGGTGCCATTCTGAATCATCCTTGTTTGGGATAACAAAGGCGGGGGACGCACATGGAGATAGTGAAGGTGTGATATGGCCTAAGTTCAAAAATTGGCAAATTGGGTGTTCCATCTCAATGGCCTCTCGAGGAGTGATGGGATAGGATAGGGTGTCAAGAAAAGAATCATCGGGAATCAGAACGAGTATGAGATCAATAGAGTAAGATGGGGGCAATTTTGTGGCTTGTGTGTAGACATCTGCAAATTCTTGGAGTGGGGATCTATGGCAGGAGGTACAGGGTTTTTCTGGTTGTCTGGGTGGATTTAAGAGAAGAAGAAGTAAGCACATAGGTGCACCCCTCTTGTTGCAAGTGGTATTGATGAGATTTATCATGATAGATAGTGTGTCGGGCCTATTGGCAGGGAATGCCAAGTAAAAAATCAGCACACTCAAGAGGAGAGACATCACACACCACAATATCCCGTAAATGACCAATCACAAAGGCAATCACACAACATTGGGATACAGTGAGACGAGAGCCTTCCTTTTGTACCCAGCCGAGCTGGTATGGGGTTGGGTGCAGAGTGGTAGGGAGGTTTAGGCATGCAACCAAGTTCTAGGACATGAGGTTCTTTTGGCTTCCGTTGTCCAAGATGGGAGTAACTAACTCATGTTTAATCTGACAAATATGTGTAAACATAGGTATTTTAGAGATGTTGAGTTCATTAGTGGTCATCAGGATCAGAGAAGAGTCCACTTCTATAGGATTGTCGAGAGAGACTACTTCAGGATGGTCAATGGAATCTAGTTGAGCGACCTCTGCAAATAGAATTTGGTTGGTGTGAATTCTCTTAAGTGCCCGACATTTTGCAGATGCATGTGAGTTGGTCTTATGAAAGGTACAACAGGGCGCAATTTTGGGTGTGGATGGAGAAGTAGGGGAAAATAGGGAATGTTCAATATGCAAAGGACTAGTAGTAGAAGGACCATATCTAGTTGGGGGAGAGAGGATTTGAGGAGCCACTTTACGCCCCACAGCTAAGGCCAAAAGAAAGGCCTTATCCAAGGAAGGAAACTCAAACAAATCGACTTTATGACGAAAAATTGGTAATAAACTAGAATTAAATTTGACAATCAATACCTCTTCCGGATATGAAATGTGTAGTTGGATGCACAAATTACAAAATATATCTATGTAGCTCTGTACTGACTGATGGGCAAGTTGTCGGAGCTGCAACCATTTGGCAAGGAGGTTTTGTCAATATCCTGAGGGATAGAAGGGGTCTCTGAGTGCCTGGAAAAACCCCTCCCACGTCGTAATGTGTGGTGTCTATGTCTTGACCGGGTTTCCTATGTCCATGACCCAGGAAGAATTTTCTAGCTAAGTGTTCCACCATGTTTGTGCAATTCCCTCGAGTTGCAAATCAACGATCTAAAGCTTCATGTCTTTTGTCATCTCAGGACATGTGCAAAAGTATGTGGAAAGATTGTGAAGCCAAGAGTCGACATTCCTGCCATTCATTTGTCCCGCAAACTTCGATAATTGGAAGCGTGTATCAAGTTGCATGGGTGTTAGAGCTTTGCGTTGTTGTAGACTGAGTAGCTCCTAGAGATCCATCATTAAATCCTGAATTAGAGTTGTGGCAATGGATGTGGAATCCTCTGTAGGTGACTCTCTTCACATCAACACATTTTTCATTCACCACGGGTGTCATTCTCTCACTAGATGTTGCACTAAGAATCATTGAACTCCCAAGGGCCTTGAGAAGGCACCCAATACCTTGAAGAGGGAGCATGGAGAATGGTGAAAAATGAATGTACTAGAAGCCCTAAGGAGGGCACATTGAAAGTCCTGAGAAGGACGTCTGGCTCTGGAAAAAAAATTGTTGGATGTCCTCTATTTTGAATTTTGTGGATGAGCAGAAGCTGACTTGGATCCAGGATGTGATACCAATTGATTTGCAATTTAGATCTGAAAAACACACAAAAAACTAAATGCATAGTGAAGAACATAAATTAGATAGCGCGGAGCAGAGAAAATAGAATATACACGAAAAAGGAGATGAAGAATTAGAACAAAAAATAACCATCACATTTTCTTGAGTAAGAGAGAAGCACCTTCTATAAACAAGTTGACTTTTTCCTTCTCGTTATTAGTTGAGTACAATAGAAGTTGCAACAACTAACTAAATTCTTACAACAATAATTGCTAAAAGTGCACTAAATGATTGCAGCGAAAATTGTTGAAGTGAACTACTGTCTACAATATAAATATCTTAAACTCACTACAACACTAACTGCAATACTAATTAAGGAACGCCCCCTCATCTTGAGTGGCCAAGGAAATGGGGCACACTTCCTAGTGGCCCAGATTCACTATAGTAGAAATATAAAAACTAGCTTCCTATTACATAGGTAATAAAAACTAGCTTACTTTGAAACTTGCTTAGGGCTTAACAATCCATGGGAGGCAAGAGAGAATTTTAGACATAGACATAATGTTTGATCATTTACAAATTTTGTGTGAGCGCCCACGACTAAAACCACCCTAGATCCATCTTAAGTCCAAATCTATCAAACGCGAAGAGGGATCAAATCTCTCGAGGTGCAAACCTTTAACCGTTACTCAAGTTTTGCACTCTAAAAAATGTTTACACCTTAATATATTTGATCCCTCTAGACCCTTGATAAATCCGAAGTTAATATAAATCTTATTATATTAATTATGTCATATATATTCTAATAAAATATAATACTATAGTTTATATAATTTTATTATTATTATTATTATATTATAAATAATTTTCATATATATATATATATATATATATATATATTTGACAACCTTATCTCATTAACACTAACAAATAATAAATAAATTTGAATTCATAACTTTATTCCTCAAATTTTATTACCCAGCCTTTTCCATCCCAAAGTATCTTCCCAAATGTAAAGGGGAAAGTACTTCTAAAATTTCCTAAAAAATGGATAAATAATAGATGAAAACATAGTTGCACACCACTCCAGGCATGTCCAACATGTCCGAAACTCATTTCTGAAGTTCCAGGAGCTTGGGAACTAGTAGGGAACGTCCCTTATTGGTTGAGAACTCTTTTGGGAACTTAGAAGCTTTTTGAGAGCTTCAACATCAAGGAAATTGGAATTTGGGAACCAGTTTCCTAAAAAGAGAGCTTTAAATTAGAATTATATTAAATTAAAATGTAAATATTTTTATTTTATTATTACAAATACATAATTTATTACAAATATTTTCATTATATTTATTTAAAATATCACTATAAAACTAAAACTAAACTACAATAACTATTATTTCAAAAATTAATTAATAATACTCACTTTATGGTTGTAGATATGAAAAACATTTATGCATGTATGTTTCCCTTAAAACCCAAACTAAACATGAAAGTCAAATAAATCAAACCTATTCATGGCAAGCATTTGCTCCACTTTGTAGTTGATATCAATTAACCGTATCATTGACTTTCATATTAGAAGAGCAATACAATTTTGTTTTTTCCAATAAAAAAAGAATAATGCTTCAAATTTACAAAGATGTTTGAAGTTTATATATGTAAAATTTAATTTTAAAAAGATGTTAAAATTGTATATATGTATTTTCAATTTTGTTTCTCATTTTTTAATGGAATATTTATGAATATTAAAGTTTTAGTATTGTTAAATATATTTATATAATTATTAGCACAAATTAAATTAATAATTTCAATATGGTAGTTGTTGCAATAGGATAAACATTGTCCTCCATTGACTTTCAATTTTATTGAAATAAGATTTAAAATGTTTCAATATTTTTATACATTGTAATGTAAAATATCATTGTCATCTAAAATATTTTTTATATTTTTTTAATATATATTATTGCCTTTCCCAACTTCAAATTTCTTGTAAACTTCTACTCAGTAACACTTGTATCCACATTCCCACTTTTCGAAAAATCGCGCAACATAAAATGAAAGTGACCTTCGCGCTTTCTCGTTGGCTCCATAAATCGCTATAAATACAGATGGTTCCAGGAGGCCACCTGCAAGGTGTAGGGAAAGATATCATTCACAGAAAACCAAGAAATGAGATTCACAACCACAATTTCCTCTCACTCCATAATCCGTTCCCTTCATTCCATTGATTTTCCAGGATATTGCTTGGCTCCTTCTCTGCTTGCCAAATGCTAGAAGAAAAGTACTTTGGGAATTTCTGGGATATTGCTTGGCTCCTTCTCTTTTCCCACCTATAAAGACACTGCAGGTGTATTATACGGAAACTCCAAAAGCGTTGTGAAGAAATAGCAAATCAAATGGAAGCAGAGTCGTCTACCCCGCTGTAAGGATGAGCTTGGAAATTCATTTTCATTCACAAGATATGATTGTTTTCTTTGAATTTTGATAAATGCTTCTGTGTCAAAATTGATCTTTATTAGGATATTGTTTAGAAGGTGAAGATTGCATTTGGAACGTTTGTAGGATTAATGTCCCTTCGGACTAAGTAGTCTAAACATAGATTCTGTGTTGGAGGATATCCAAGATTAACACATTGGATTTTTCAGTGTAGGACCTCTTTATAGTTGTTGTCTGTTTCTGAAGTGATAAAATGATGGCGTTTACTTTGTATTTTGATTGGGGTTGTGGTAAATATCGGTATGATCTGTAATTAGTTATGGGAATTTGTTTCAACCCACAAATGGTAGACCCAACAATCTAGTCTTTGATCTGCTTTTTCAGTATGGTGCTAATTTACAGAGAAGTTGCAGGTTCACTGCTGATCAGGATATTGCAACTTTCCTTATTTCATGTGGAATACTGACCAAGGCTTGGGAAGAGTCACTTCTTGCAAACAACTCAGAAAGTTATAGTCTGAATGAGTATGAAGGCGTTGCATATGTTACCTTTCCTTCCTTTCATAAAATAGAAGGTTTCATCGTCAAAGACAGCAAATATGGAGAGGGCAATATGCAAACTCACAAGAAGTTCTTTTCTGGTTGCCTCAAGGGTAATGATGATCAACCAGCGCTCGTTCATCAGGGAGCTCTTAAGTTGTTCCTTCATATTATGGAGAATACAGATTTCCAAGCTAAGGTAAACTAATTTATCTTTCAAGACTATGTGATCTTAGATTCATAAAAAGAGGGATTGCTTCTTCACTTCACTTCACTTATTAGATATGATAGAGAATACAGATTTCCAAGCTAAGGTAAACTAATTTATCTTTCAAGACTATGTGATCTTATATTCATAAAAAGACGAATTGCTTCTTCACTTATTAGATATGGAATTTTTGCAAAAGAGAAAAGTAACAATGTGTTGACGCATTCCATTATCAAACAGATGCAGATTTATACAGACTCAAAACAAAGGAAACTAAAACCCATTATATTTGTGGGTCGCTCCTTAGGAGGGGCAGTTGCAACTTTGGCCACACTATGGGTACTGGAAAAGAGGCTGAGGCAAAGCTCTCCTTTTTGTATAACATTCGGATGTCCTTTAGTTGGGGATGTAGGACTTCATGAAGCAGTTGGCCGTGAAAATTGGGCAGGCAACTTTTGTCATGTGGTTTCCCAGCATGATGTTGTTCCTAGGTTGCTCCTTGCACCATTTGAGTCAATTGCTGAACCCTTGATTGCTATTTTTCCTTATTGGCAGAGCATAATGGCTAATGAAAGTAAACATGTACCTTTTGATTCTTTTATTCAAGATGCTTGTAGGACTCTTCTTAATAATGTCTTGCAGTATACTTATACAATAGCAAACTATGGGCTTGACTCTCCATGGGAGTTAAATGGGGTTATGAAGAGAAGCCCATACAGACCTTTTGGCACTTACATGTTTTGTTCAGGCGAGGGCGCAGCATGTATTGACAATTCTGAGGGGGGGTATGGTTCTGTTTTGAAACGTGTCATAGAAAAGTCCATAAGTGGAAGAAGAAGTGCAAAACCTAATTCGGAATCCTCTTACAAGATGGGAATGTCATTGCAGCTGGAAGCGATTGGTGTTGGTGTTCAGGTAATACTCAATTCCATTTTTAAAATACTATAATTAAATTATTTTAAAAATATTATGGATTAGCATAGATACATGTTAAATCTGGTTTTATTAAGCACCCAAAAGAATAAAAAACCTTTAAACTTTTGAAGTGAAAACCTTTCCACCTGTAATAAATCCTGGGTTAACCTGGATCAGTGAGAGTATATATATGTGTGCGCCCTTTTTATATTTGATAGGAATCTTACATATAGAAGACACGCATCTAAAGCATCTACCTTCTTTGAGTGCAACAATATTGCAATCTGATGAGCCCCCAATGTTTACTGGATTGTTAGTTTTTTAAGGTTTAACCTTTGGATCTCTCTGCAATGAACAGAATATCACCCAAAAAACAAGAACTTATTATTTATATCCTTTGATCTTTGATAAGAATAAAAGGCTATCCTCTCAGCTTCTCTAGAAGTTCTGCTAGTTTCTTAGTGTGTAAGATTTGATATTAGACTCTAATGTAGCCTTGACCTTTATCTGCATTGCGGAATTTCATTTTCTTCTTTTTAAGTACTTTAATTGATGCTTGAATGTTTTATTGAATTGGTGATGTCAACTTCGTGCAGAATGATCATGCACAGATTACCCTACAAAAAGCAGGAAATATGGAAAACAAGCATAGCACAAACGTTGCTAAGCTGGCAATTGCATTAAGCGAGAAACAATGTATTATGGCAGAGCTTGAGTGGTATAAAGAGCGTTGTGAGAAGGAAGATGGCATCACATATTATGATTCCTTCAAGAAACAGAACAGGAAGGATATCAATGCTGATTTCCGGAGGGGTAAGTTAGCCGGATTTTGGGATGAGATTATTGCAATGTGGGAGAGAAATGAGTTGCCAAGTGATTTCCAATCTCAAAATAAGTGGATAAATGCTGGCACTGCCTATAGAAGACTTGTAGAACCTCTGGATATTGCACATTTTTATCGCATGTCTAAGGGTAAAGGCAATTATCTTTCAGATGGAAGACCCATTCGTTATAAAGTTCTTCAGAAATGGATGGAAGAGAAAGAAAACACTCGCAGATCAAGAATGGAAGAGAAAGAAAACACTCGCAGAACAAGAGGTCAGAAAGCTCGCACAAAGCCTGCATCCCTCACTCAGGACTCATGCTTTTGGGCACATGTAGAAGAGGCTTTGAAAGACTTGGAAAATCTCAAACAAGAACAACACCAAAAGCCAGAAAGTTTTGAAATGTTTGAAAATTATGTGACAAAAATGATCAATGATGGTAACATTTCTGCAGATGTTTTCTTGGAAGAAAGCAGCTTCATGGAGTGGTGGAAAGAATGGAAAGAATACAAGCAAAATCAATTTCCTGAATGGAGCTGCCCTTTGTATGAGATAATGCAAAATGAAAGTTGGAGACGCTGAGTCTGCAAACTATTTGGATGGAAAAATGGTTTTCTGTACCCTGTTCCAATTAGGATTTTGTTTTCTGGATGCGATTTCCTTTCATTCGTTCAAAATACCTGATGGCTGTAATGTAATGTTCTGTTAAATTTTCACAGGTGGGATCTATTGAGACAATCACGAACTATGGCATATAGAGAATTCGATTTTATCCTTTGTGTAGTACATGTTGTAAATGTTTGATAGGTGTGTCATGTGCCAAGAAGGGATGCTAGGGGCACAAATTCTGTTTGATGGATGTGGCTTAGAAAAACTAGTTGCAATAAAATAAGATTTTTTGCGGTTTAAATTTTCATGTTGAGAGATTATTTTGAGATGGCATTGACAGTTGTGTTTGTGGATCGCTGTCAAATTAATAGTTATTTTAACCCCTCTTTAAATCCATGTTTTTTATGCTTTTAAATCCATGTTTCTTTTATGCTTGTCTCCATAATACAAGACAAAGTAAGAGTAGATATTTTTGTGTTCCATGAGAAAAAACTTATGCTTGTGTTCATAATACAAGGCAAAGTAAGTGTATATATTCTTGTGTTCCATGTGAAAAATTTAGTGTATACTTTATTGGTAAGTACTAGTTTGTTTGTTTCCTTCCTTGCACTATATAAGAAATCTATAGATTATTATATCAAAAAATTCCTTGAATTTTAAATTTTAAAGTTTAAATATGATTATTGTTTCCATGTAGTAGAAATCTATAGATTATTATGTTAAAAAATGTCTTTGAATATAATGATCATTAAAAAAAAATCTAATAGTAACTTTTTTTATGTTTATATTTAAAAATGATGTTGGTGGATACTTGATTTGTATCTAATGAAAAGATTCATCAATCATTTCTTACTTAAGTCATTTGACATTGAAATAAAGATTTTGGAAAGATTCTTTAATTTTTTCTTTGCAACTTGCTAGAAGTTGGACAAAGGCAGGACTATGTCATAATAAATGAGAGGCTAACAGGGCGAGGAGGCTCCTCGGAATCAATAACCATTACCCAAATGCAAAAATAGAGAATTAATGTCACACACTTGACCCACTAAGTACCCTTTTAAGGGATGGGGTATTAATTTTTTGCTCTCCCTCAACCATCTCAAATCCTCTTCTTGAGGTCTCCATCGTCTTCTACTCGTAAAGAGCTTTCCAACGACTGTTACCATGCTGAAATCTGAGCTTTGGATTGAAAGTTATGGCCTTCCAAAGTCCTCAGGTTTTTCATTGTCAACATCTATTATATTGCCACATGGCACCTCGTCTCTTGTGCCATTTGATGTGGTGCCAACACAACATCAATGTGGCACTCGCCTCACTTTTCGATGTGAAACTTCCGTTCACGTAATCCTACAATTATCAGTGTTCGGGCCTTCCTCGGATTCACTCATCTTTTACCTTTGATAGATACGGCATCGAAGAATATTCCCTTTTGATATTGTTCATTCGACGTTAAAAAGGGGTCACGACTTTTTGCTGCTCCAAACCTAGTGTATCGAGAATATTCCTTTCTCTACCTCCAATGCATTTCTTCGATGGACGATGTAGATGTTCTTATGGTTTTCCCGATCAACAGATGGGATTTATTTGGTGGTCTAAGGTTCTTCTGACCAGTTGAACCACTTTCAACTTCTCAACCAATTGATGATTGACATATATCATCCAAAGGACACTCTAGCTGCCTTGCCAACATGCTACATCATTCATGACATCAACCCTTCATCTCTTAGCTTAGGTTCTCCACTAAAGGTTGACGGTCCAGATCGCTAATGAAATCCATCAACATTGGAAGTTCAACGGTCTAGGTTGACTCTCGGGGATTTTTCGTCGGAGTTAATTCTTTTCCTGTAGGGTGATCACTTCAAACAACCTCCCCTGAAGGACGATCGAGATATTCTCTAGGAGCTCTCCCTATTTGAGCGAATCAACAGTCACAACTCTCGCTCGGAGTTCCTTTGGTCTCGGTATTAGGCCACTCCTAGGGAGACATGATCCAGGTGGATATCGGTGGCCACCCACCTTTTCTAACTGGCTCAAAATAGTTTTCTGGCAATTTTGGTAATTTACTATTTTTAGCAGTTTTTCGGGTCCCGAAACTTTCGAAGCCGTTTTGAGGCCCTAAAAGATGTTTTCTTGGGAAAATGGGGAGCAACATGGAAGTTCCTTTAATGTTTCTCACACAAAAGTTGTAGTCCTCGGATAGATGTTTCTAACGAGGTATTGAGGGCATCAAACAGAGATCGTATGCAAAAGTTACAACCCCGGGAAGTTGATGTACTGACTTACCCAAGCGAGGCCCACATGACTTTTGGTGCTTCATCTCCCATGGTTAGGTTTTTGGATGTCTAGAGTTTTTGACATTCCCATTTATTGTAAAAAGGCCTTCAGAGCCTCATTGTAACCGTCTTCTTGCGAATGAGCGCAACCGTCACATCTCTTCTCAGAGATAAGCCACCACCATTCCAGCAAGCTTGTTTTCCGTTGCATTTTACAGTTTCAGCTTATTTCCTTATTGAATAGAAAGCCAGTTTTACTGTATCTCTGTTATTTTGTGTTAAGCACCTGTTAATAATCTGTAGTCATTTCATTATGCTCATAAAATCTGGATCAGTGGTATCAGAGTGATCTGCTCCTTGTCGTCTTAATGCATGTCCCCAATGAGGTTGGAGTACAAAGAGTTGGGTCTCGAGTTTGTTTCTCTTGAGGACAAAAGCTCTCACATGCCCAAGCGACCTCTCATGGAAGGAGAAAAGAAAGATGACGGGACAGGAAATCCTTTCAAACTGTTGATTGAGGAAGCCCTCACGCAACAGAGGAGCGAGATTATGGATAGTTTCGCACAAATCCTTCGACGACTACCAACAGAGGATGCATCTTCTTCGAGCGGAGGCGCCGCCCCATTCAAGGTACAAATAAACTTCGATATTCCTATATTTGAAGGTCATATAGATGCAGATGTTGTAGACAAGTGGTTGAATCTACTAGAAGGGTATTTTTCTGTCCATAACTTTTCGAATAGAGAAAAGATTACTTTTGCGCTCCTCAAAGCCATTCCCCATGTCAAAGATTGGTGGGAAACTTTCTGTGAGAAAAAGGAAACAGAGGAACCCTCATTATTTACAGTCACAACCACCTGGGAATCCTTCAGGGATGCTATTAAGGAACAATACTACCATGTCGGAAGTTATGACAACTTGTATACCAAATGGACCACACTACGGCAAGAAAGAGACCAAGCAGTGCCAGATTTCACAAATATCTTCCATACCTTCTGCACCAAGATGGGTATCAAAGATTCAGAGTGACATATGGTGCTCAAGTATCGCGGTGCTCTGCATAGATACATCAAAACCGAAATGGAATTTATGGACATCTCATCCTTGGGAACGGCTTACCGATATGCCGTCAAAATCGAGCAAAAGCTCAAACAAAAGACACGAAAATTTGGGCATGGGAACCCCTCACAACAAAATCCAGGAAAGGGCGGCCCCAACCCACAGAACAAAGGATAGAGAAAATATGGACAGTATCAGGACAACCAATCCAAGCCGCAAGCAAATAAGGACACCAGAAAGACAAAGAAAGATACCGGGAAGTGGTGCGACTTCCATAAGAGCCCTTGGCATAACATTGTTGATTGTCGCTCAAAGCAATCACTGGTGGCTGAAGTGAAATCCTTTGAATCAGATGTGGGTTCTGAAGTGAAAGCGACAAATCCAAGAATTACTCCACAAGGGGCACATCCATCCTAGCTCATCACCTTGTGGGAGCCCAATCGTGCCGGTACAGAAGAAAGATGGAACCTAGCGACTCTACATTGATTACCGAGCTCAGAATAAAATCACAGTTAGAAACCAATACCCGATTCCCCAAATCGACAACCTCCTTGATCAACTCACAGAGGCCAAATACTTCAGTAAGATTGATCTGAAGTCTGGCTACCACCAGGTCTCGATAGAACAAACAAATGTATGGAAGACCGCCTTCAAGTCAAAGGAAGGCCTTTTTGAATGGTTGGGTTGGTCATGCCCTTTGGTTTGACAAATGCTCCAGCCACTTTCATGAGGATGATGGACGATATCCTGCGAACATTCACCAATACTTTTGTAGTGGTGTATCTAGATGACATTCTCAATTACAACAAGACTTGGACCGAACAATTGCAACATATTCAACAGGTTCTGCACACCCTGTGACAGCACAAGCTATACACCAACTTGGAAAAATGCTCCTTTGGCATGGACAGGGTCCATTACCTGGGCTACATCGTTGATCAACATGGCGTACATGTGGATCTAGCCAAGATCCAAGTCATCCGTGATTGGATAGCCCCAACCACACTCACTGAGCTTCAGAGCTTCTTGGGCCTTGCCAATTTATACTGCAGGTTCATGTTGAGATTCTCCCATATTGCATGGGCCCTCAGCCAAATAACCAGGGGTGGTGGTAAGGTGAAATTTGTGTGGGGCCGGTCCCAACAACAAGCGTTCGATGATTTGAAGCAGCGCTTGTGCATCAACCCTTTGAGATCGAGACATATGCTTCAGACTATGTTGTGGGCATCGTTCTCACTCAGCATGGCCACTCCGTGGCCTATCATAGTGAGATACTATCATATGTTGTTCGTAAGTACCCTACTTACGAAAAATAAATGTACTCCATTGTGCAAGCCTGTCGCTAGTGGATACATTAGATTATTGGGAAGGAGATAGTCATCCACATTGATCATAAGCCACTGCAGTTCATGCAGACATAAGGAAAATTGCAGAATGACCTCCATCAAAAGTGGTCCACATACTTGCAACAATTCCACCTCAACATCAAGTATAAAACAGGAAGCACCAACCATGTCGTTGATTTCCTCAGCAGATCGTTAGTCACGACACTCACCACGGTGTTAGACTCTTGCGACCATGAGACCTCTGGATGGCCCTAACTCTATGAGACAGACCCAAACTTCGCCACCACCTACCAAATATTGGGTGCAAACGCAGTTGTCGATAATTTCCATCTTCAGGATGGGTTGTTGTGTCATCTGGGCCATCTATGTTCCATCAAGTGAGTGAGTGAAGCTGATCTGGGAAGCCCACTACAGTCGGGTGGCGGGACATTTCGACGTCGAAAATACAGTGACGATGCTATAGAAACATTTCTACTCGCTGAAACTTCGACAGGAGGTCAACAAGTATATCAGGTCCTGCACTGCCTACGCTATTGCCAAACTGAACACTAAGAAACATGGTCTGTACACCCCTCTTCCTACTCCTCACAGGCCATGAGAATCCATTTCAATGGACTACATGTCGAGACTCCCGTCCACCAAGTGGAGAAATGACTGTGTTTTTGTGGTTGTTGATCACTTTTCTAAGATGGTGATTCTGGTTTCCTGCAAGAAGAGCATCATAGCAGAGGCCACTACCAAGCTCTTCTTTGAACGAGTCTGGGTACATTTTTGAATCCCACAAACCATTGTCTCAGATCAGGACAATCGATTTCTCAGCACATTCTGGTCGAGCCTCTGGTCACTGTTGGACACCAAGCTCACCAAATCCACGACCTTCCACCCCCATACAGATGGCCAAACCAAGGTCGTAAATCAAATGATTGTGCATATCCTTCACATGTATAATTCCAAGCACCCTCACACATGGGATGAGAGACTTCCCTATATCCAACATAGCTACAACTGAGCCCTGCATAGCTCAACCAGCCACAGACCCTTTCAGGTGGGGTTGGGATTCCAACCATTGAGTCCCATAGATGTTGCACTTCCCCTTGCAGTCACCTCTACCGACTCATCTCCTGCTCCAACTGAAGCTGACAAAGCCACCCGGTTCATTGAGTGGATCTAGCACATCTGCCAATAGTTTTAGGATATCCTACAGAAGTCCAATGACAAGTACAAGCAACACCATGATCAACATTGGGTGCCACATAAGTTTCAAGTGGGCGACACAGTTTGGTTGCACTTGCAGAAAGAATGCCTTATAGGACCCCATCGTAAGCTTCACCCACTTCGTTATGGGTTGTACACCATCACCAAGGCTGTGGGGGATAAATATTTTGATCTCAACATTCCTCCTTTCCTTGGCCTACACCTAGTGTTCAACGTGGATCTCCTTCGCCCTTATTTCCCACCATTATTTGACACCTCAGAAGTAGCAGAACAATTGACACCAATAGAGCTCAACCCTAACTGCATACAACAGACATCTCGTGATCAGATTGTGGACACACATATCAAGGGCACTCGACAACAAAGGATCCATCTTTATCGAGTCGTCAAAGTAGGGCAACTCCTGCACCAAGGCAAGTGGCTCACCCGGGGCCAAATTCAGTAGAAATTTCCTCATTTGATGGGGGAACTCAACGCAATGGAGACCATTGCTTCCTAAGGAGGGAGGATTGAT
>CBVK0103194093.1:0-11866 GCA_900067695.1 Picea abies | reverse complement strand
TAGGAAGAACCAAATGGATAAACTCCAAAGTGGTCCCCTTATGGTGAAAGACCTCACGTGAAGATGATCTTAGATAAAGTTCTCAAAGTGGTCCCCTTATGGTGAAAGCCCTCACAGGAAGACGCTTTCTGAAGTCCAAATGGTTAGGTGGTTGAGTATCCTAACAATGTGGTTAGGGAACCCAAGTTTTATTAAGGAATAATGTAATGAAGATCAATGAATTTGTAGGAGAAAATATTCCATATGAATAGTATATGTCATGTCGTTTCTGGTGATATGTGAAACGTCACATAAATCCTCACGGTTAGATATTTATGGCCATGTGAAGTTGGAGAACCCTCATGAGTTATATAGAATCCCCTAGAAGGTCAAAGAAGTCAAATTATTCTAGAAGCTACTAGAAGAAGTTGACCAGTCAAAGTGGTTAGTCATGGTTTAGGTGGTTGCAACAAGAAAAAAATTAAAAATAAATTAGTTGCAACTAGAAGTGGAGAGTTTACTATTTGTGGATAAAGTTGTTAAGTAGGCAAAGTTGGTTAGGTTGAAAAAATGGCTAAGTGGAAAAAGTGGTTAAGTGGATACTTCTAGAGGAAGCTACTTGGAGAGTATAAATAAGACAGTAAGGGTCTCTCA
The DNA here is from genome assembly GCA_900067695.1 of Picea abies. Classification (NCBI taxonomy): domain Eukaryota; kingdom Viridiplantae; phylum Streptophyta; class Pinopsida; order Pinales; family Pinaceae; genus Picea; species Picea abies. The sequence continues at coordinate 11,233 of CBVK0103194093.1, read as the reverse complement.
TTAGTAATCTATTTGAGGATATTGAATATCTGCAAGTGACTGAGGTAACCAAAGGATATATAAGGTAAATTTCAAAGGGAAGGTGAAGTAAAGAAGGTCGAAATTCAAGGGAGGATAAAGTATTTTGATGATGCTTTCTAAGGTATGTTATTTACAACTCATCTCACCATTTTCGCAATAAATTTTTTTATAGAATGATTCCAACAATGAAATATGGATGTTGTTGAGACAACATATCCATGTAACTATGATAAAAATTTCATCTTCTGGGTCGTTTTAGTTTGGGAGTTACACTTTATGGAAGATAGGATTTATGGCTAGTCCTGAAACTAATCTAAAACATGTGTTTCGAGTAAAAACGTCATAACTTCTTCATAACATATCCAAATTCCATGAGAAAAAATGAATAAGTTAGAGTAAAGTATGTAGTATGATTTGTACCATTTTCAGATCCATACTACAAATATTTCTCCTGTGGAATTCTCTACAATTTCACTCTCTAGAATAAGACAAAATTCAACAAGGTCTGTCATTTTTGTTATAACTCCTTTTCTAGGAGGTTCCAAGCGGTGAAACTTAGATGAATTGTAGAAAAGACAATGAAAAAAATTGTGTACCATTTTTATACCTTTATTCATTACAGGTATGGAGTTATGATTGTTTCGAGCTAGGGTAGTTGACTAATCCAAAATTAGTCATGTGAGACTAAAGTAAAGTTTGATGAAAATGCTAGTCTCTTGTTATTGAAGTTAAGGAAGGTTTGAAGGTGATGAAAATGCTAGTCTCTTGTTATTGAAGTTAAGGAAGGTTTGAAGGTTTGTGATCACATACACTAGGTATGTTACAGAGTAACAGGTTTGGTACATGGTCTTGTGTAATTGTTTATGGTATTTGGTTTATAGAGAGTATGGTGTATTTCTAGAGGTATCTTGTTGGTTAACTTGGTGATATTGTGCATATGGTTGAGAGTTAACTTGATGATTAATCTTGTGAGTAGATCAGATTTGTATGATAAGATTGATGAGATAGGTTGAGGTGGTAGGTTGTTGTGACAGGTTTTGTTTTGCATAGTTAATGCACTTGTCTTGATATAGACTATTGGTACAATTTGACAGATTGATTTCTCTCTACAAGTTGGGTCTTGTACTTGAGGGTTGGATACATCTCGGTTGGTGCCGAGATATGTAGGTTGGGTCTTGAATTGAGATTTGGTGCTCTCTTGGATTTGGTTCTCTATTTCAGTTGGTGATGATAAAACCCAAGGATTGTAGCTTGTAATACAAAAGAAACTTATACATATATTTGGTGTTCTTTGTGTTCTTTATTGTGATGGTGCATAACTCTTTATTGTTAATGTATGTCATTGAGATATATTTACATGCAAGCAACTAAGAAAATTATTTGAGATCCTTGATGTACAAGAATGGACAAGTTCCTATCGTCTCTTCTAGAACAACTCCATATGTACGCGGTCAAAGATGGTCAAACCTCACTAGTTTAACAAAAAATCCCTTATTTTTACCTAGAAATTAGGGCAATTTTGGAATTCATGGGATTTCTTCATATTTTATGGATCCAGGAGTTGGAGCTCGACCTCATTAGCTGATTTTATGGATGTTAGCTGGTTTTTAGAGATTTTATGGTGTTTTTTTACAAACTTGATTTATAAATAAGCAAAGTTATGAAGGCAATGGGGGGCTCTACTATTGTATATTCTATTTGGATTAATACAAGTCAGATTTGAGAGTTGTTGATTCAAGATTTATGTTGATGTTGTGAATAAGTTAATGTTGGTATTAAATTTCTTTTAGCTGGTTTTACTTCAAGTGTGCAAGAAAATCTATGGAGGGCCCCCATTGCCAAGCCTGTACACTCTACTCTTGATATTCATATTTGTAACATTGGTACGTCTTTATGTTTGTTTTCTTAATCATTGTTGTATCTCATTCTAAATATTTAAATATATTTAGATGTTTTATTTAGAAATACTTTATTAGTGATAAGTTCTTGAGGAACATTACAAAGGCCCTCCTATAAGGGAGCTTAGTATTTTCTTTCCTACAACAACTAAGTCTTGTTAAGTGTGTTTATTTCAAGTGCAAGTGTGTTTATTTTCAATGAAAGTGTGTTTAAATCTCATGCAAGTTTGATTCATTTGATAGATTAATCTAAAACTATTTTACATCTAAATTCCATATATATTGGTGTGCTTCAAATTTCTACGAACTCCGGATTGATATTAAAATACATGTTCTAATTTACATCCATAAATTAGACACACATTTTTTGCGCCATTGTCAGGGAAGCACATTTAGATAAAACTAGTTTAGAAGTATTTCTTAGGACTTGGAGGAGTGAAGACATTAACACAATAGGTAAGAACCTATGCACTCACACTAGGTGAAGCATTCACTAATCTAATTCATTTTATTCAAAAATATATAAAACATAAAAAATAAAAAATAAATCTTCTAAATTAGTTATGTTCATTTATGTCTAGACATAGGGATGAAAAAGGTAGATGCATAAAAAAAAAACCTAGTCACTAAATAAAACCCATCCAACTACTAATCCATTTGCAAGACAAGACCTATCAAACTTCAAAAGAGAATGTTAAAGAATGTATTTAGTAAAAGAGGGTATGCCACCACAAGGATCTTCTCAAATCCTTGTCCACAATTTAGAATTGTCACAAGGGATGAATCTTTGTTTCTGTTGTTCCTGGGATTAAACTTAAGGCTCGAAGAGTAATATCAGGCATCAGGAAAGTTTAAAGAGAGTGTTTTTAAAGATTGTTTTTTCTACCTTTAGTTATAAGAGAAAATATCCTTACAATATGGCACCATAGAGGTTGTATTTCGTGTCTGAGTCACAATTTGTAATATCGAATGAAGTGAGGGAAACTTACAAAACTTTTAAACAAAGAAAGGCATAAATTACCAAAGAGTATCACCTTGTTGCAGTAGAAGAAAATAGATAGTGCACCCTTAGATAAAGTATAAATTACAATAATTCACACAGCTTGTCGGTCTTGATTTACTCACAGTAAATGAAGAGGAAAAATAGCTTGCTTAACGAATTACTAATTTAATATGATTACAGTAGTTGTTGTACTAAATTGAAATCAAAAATTTATCAAAGAATTGCATAGAGAGATATTGAATATGGAAATACAGGAGGAACACATAACCCAAAATTAAACAAAATTTGGAATCTTTGTCTGCACTTGTATTAGTACTCAATAAGGAGAGTTTTCTCTATTACATCCGGCAAGAAGAAGCCTGGTATAGATCTCCAATATATGTATTTATACAAAAATGTCACAACTCAAAACGGTTGGACTTCTTATAATAAAAATATTAAATATTTGAAATAGGAAAACATTGTGTAGAATACGATGAGCTTTGTTGGCGTTTCCCCACCTATATCTTCACCTATTGGAAGAAAAAATGCCTCTTTCCTTTGGGATGGACACATATGTCTTCTAGTCTTCTTGATAATTCAACATAGTATCCTGGTCGTTTGTAGTTTTTTCGCCATTGGTACCTCCAACTATGTTCAGCAATGTGCATGTTCTTTACTTCCTTCCGGATGCGCTTGTTTTCCCATATTCAACACATTGGATGCATTTGCTCACTAATTTCACCACCAACTTTGAAGGTTCAACTGCTTCATTTACCTCGAAAGTGTATAACTTTCTCTCTACCTGAGGCAGCTTTTCTTGGATCCTTTTCTCTCCTTGAGATATGACCTGTAATTGCAAGCTTGGGTTTACTATTAATTTATTTATTTGAAGGAGATCAATCTAGTTCATTTTTTGAATGGCCATCAGAGCTTCTTATTTGCTTGTCCTAGAATTATACTGGTTATTTTCTATATCAATTTGACCCAGGGATTCAAAGATATCATTTCCTTCAAATTCAATTAGTCCTTTGTCTAGTGATGACAACACTTCCAGACAAGCTTCATTTACCTCTCTGGAAAGTCTTTTGCTTTCTACTAGATTTGTTTCCCGGACCTTTAAATTCATATCACCTCTTATTTGTTTAGAAAGAGAAAGTCAAGGAACATCTGAGACATCATCCTTTGGTACCAATAAGACATCCTATTGAAAATTAACTCGAGCTAAGCGAGATTCTCTTTATTTGATGTAGATGTCTTTTAGGGAAATATCTACTGCCTGGTAGTAGTTCTGGATGGCATCAAACTTCATAAAAAGATCTTGTTGGGCCTCTTCCATTTTTTCGTTTATTTCTAATGCTTGAGTCTGGAAGGCCGAGATATCCACTAAGGTACCTTTGGTCAACTCCAACCTATATTGCAATTGTTTTATTAGTTCAACATGTTGGGTGATCAAACCTTGATTGAACTATGAATTCCTTTGCAGCTCATCAAAGTTGGTCTGGAGTTCTTGAATTTGTTTTTTTATCATTTTCTCTGATCTGCTTGAAATCTCGACTCATTTTGTTCTGGACAGACTGCCCAGTTGTGTGTATTTTCTTTTAAAGTTTCTCTACCAATAGGCACTTGTGTTGCAGTTGTTTGGCCAAATTTTCCACAGACCATTGATTAGCAGTGGCAAAAGCACCCAACGAACCTGCAACTTCCTTTGTGAATTATGTATCATCTCGGTTATGTCCATCATACACCATTATTTTCCTTTTGATTATCACTCCATATTTCTGATGTGTTTCTCATTTGAGGATGGCCCTCCGTTTCTTGTTGAAGAATAAGTCCAAAGGAGGCATGTCTTTGGGTGAAATTGGGGTGATATCACCTATAAAAATGACTTTGGAACTAGGATTTCCGAAACTAGACTACAAAGGATTCAATGAAGCAATAAGAGAATCTATCTCCATGGACAGTTTTTGCTCTGTTGTATTGGTAGCAGATTTGGTTGGTGTTGAAGGAGGTGCATCCTGCCCTTGCTTTAGGAAGGATTCAAACTGAGACGTTTCCTGAGGGCCTAGTGGATTTGATAATGAAGCTTTCAATTCCTGAGTCATAACTTTAGAACTCTTTGGGGTTTACTCAATACCCTGTTTACTAGATTTCTCTGATTCAAAACCTAGAGGTGTAGATCCATGTGCAGGTGAAGTGACTATCGATTCCCCTTGTAATATTTTCGGCAAGTTGTTCATCTGTGTCTTTGGAAACTGAGGAAGCCATCCTGTTGATCTGGGGACAAGGCTTGGAATCTATTCAACACCTCCTCATAAGACCTGAATCCCCTAAATATTTCATCAAGTGGGGAGTTTTCATGCACATATCTCTTTAGGTTGTATTGGGCTAGGTGGTTCTCCATGATTTTGTGTGGGTCATGCCTTTTAAATTTGATGTCAACCAACTTGAAATCCTCCAAAGCTACATCCTCCACCTTGGAATGACTAAAGTCTAATAGTGAAAACATACCAACATGGAGAGGGAAGGTAGGCCATACCTTTTTCTGGGTTGCTTTTAGTTCCTTGTTGATACCCCCTATCACTGTTTGATAAGCTACTTCTCAGCATACTAGTCGGTCTGGTATAAATTTTGGGAGAACATGGGGAGGGACTGAGCATCCGAAGACCCTGATGTAAGAGAATTTTTCTTCGATGAACCAATCTGTTATTTTGCCTAGAATTCCCATGATTGTGACTGAAATTGGAGGGGGTAGGAAACCATATAAAGCTATATGAATGGGCACCACTACATGGTGGAATATTTCATAGAATAAATATTTGGCCTTGTCTTCCCACATCTTGGAGTGATAGAAGTGAATAGGTATTTGGCCTTGTCTTCCCACATCTTGGAGTGATAGAAGTGAATAGGTTCTGCATTGGTTGGGGTCCAGCTCCAATTCATCAGTGGGAAAGGGGTTATGAATAAAACATCATCCATGATATACGCGGACATATAGAAAGGGGAAGGATGCCCCTTTGATTTAGCCTATTTGTATTCATTGATTTATTTGGCTAGATTATCCGACAACATCTTGGCCCAGTTAAAAGCATATCCCTCGACCACCTCATGCATGATCGACACCCATTCCACCGGGAAAAGAGTAGGACTGCTCTTCCCAAATATTCTGCAGAGAATCATGGCTACATAAATCATGTGGGTGTCTAGGGACACTGTGGTGTACACGCCATGAGCGTTGGCCCTGAACTTCTCTGGGTGCCCCCGCCAAGAATTGATTATATCAGGATAACTTTTGTCATATTGTATGCATGATTATATCAGGATAACTTTTGTCATATTGTATGCATTCTTGTTGCTCACATTCCATCATAAATGCAGTTTTATAATTATATTTAGGATCAAGAGAAAGCTTGTACATTACTTGGAGGTGTTCTGGTCGAAAATGCCCAACAACAACCTTTTGATAGTTGAAAATGATCTTGGTTTGGACATCAACGTTTTCCAAGGCCCAACTTATCATGTCATTATACGGCATGAGTCTCGGTTGCGCAACTATATTTTGTAGCTTGGACTGGGCTCTATATCTGATTTTATATTTGCGGGTCTCATCCACTTCATCGCCAGAATCTTCTGGGAAATTTATAATCTCATGTTCCAGGATCTCAAACATCTATGTCCAAGATTTAACAGAGTCTATAGCTCATGGTGTAGTGTCTGACAGAACGTCTGCATTCAGATTTGAACCTTCACCAGTTGTGTCAGTCTTCTTCATCAAATTTTGTGGTGCCATGATATCGATAGAAAAGACAAGGTTAAATGTTACAGAAGAATCACGTGAGGTTCTCAATCAGACAAAGCTTGCTACTTTGTGAAACGTGAAAATGAAATCAAGATCTGAGTTTCTTTATTCACATCAGATGCATTGATTCAAATATTTCTTTATTGATGACAAATTTATTAACCTCAATGGAAAATTATACCTCATGATCTGCAATATATGTTAAAAAATCATCACTGTTGATTTCTCATAAATGCCATTAATATTCAGCAGTTTGTTGTTCGGGAAATTTAGATGAGACAGAGTGAGAATCATCTAAATCCCAAATCTGTGAAATTTAATCCCTAGATAATCATTTTTAACACTTTAATCAACCATGTTTAACAAGTGCGTTAATTTTGAGTGTCTCGACAGTTCGGACCTCAGGGAATTTAAATGCAGCTTGAGAGGAAATCCCTGAAACCCGAAAACACGAAGTGATTAGTTATTTGATAATCGGTTTTAAGCTTTAATTAATCATATTTAACTTTAATCATTTCGGAGATTTAGAATTCGAAGGTTTTAGGATATGATGAAGGGTAAACGTCTGAATCCCTAAGTGCGAAGTCATTAACTATCCCTTGATCTTGATTAACTTATTCAATTAAAGTTTGAAACTTCGGCATTTCGGTACTTTGAATATTTGTGAATTAGTTCTTTGTTAAACTTATGAAAGGTCATATCCCATGGTGACGTGTCGCAGGTGACGTCATTTTAGATGACATGTCGAGGAAAGGAGGTGCCACATGTCAACTCAAGATAGACTCAAAAAATACACTTGTACTATGTCTCGGGTCCTTTAAAGATTTAGGAAAAGTGATAACGGACACTTTCGGGTTCCGGGGCTTTTATCGTGAAGACTTCTTGAAACACCCGAAGCGCGAAGCCCCAAAGTGACCTTTAGCAATTTTCTTCTTTAAAAATTAGGTGGCTCCAAAACTCCGAAGAAATAAGGATTGTTCGATCAACCAAAAAACTTCATCAATGGCGGATATTACACACGCCTTGTTACAATTTAACCAGAAATGATTTTGATTTAAAGTTCAAAATGATTTATAAGTTAGCGCTTGGGAAATATTATACTTTTCATGAAGTAGAGAATGTAAAGCTCAAAAGTTTAGAATTGTATGTGTTCCAACAATTTCAAAAGATATAAGAGGAGCAAGGAATTCATAAAGAGGATCCACAATAGGAAAATCTAGAAGCTTCTTCTAGTTATCCTTGTCAGGAGACCAAAGAGACATGGGCCAAATCCGATGAAGATCAGACACTAGAGCTAGAAACTGAATAATTTCTTGCATGTTTATCACAAAATTCCTTGTGCATTCAGGATTGAAATAAACAACTTTCAAAAGAACCTTACGGTCTGACAATCAAGGAGAGTCAAGGAGACAAATATCACATTAAAAATTCATTCCAAACAGTCATTAGGCCACAATACCACTCCATGTTTTCAAAATTTCTTGGAATCAAATCTATATGAGCAAATAATTTATCATGTCCAAGTAGTCATTAAGGTATATTTATCAAACTTGGATATGAGTCTACTTATGATCTTATTACGCAAATGTATGCATTGGAAATTCTCCTACACTTGAAAAATGGCTTATTTTTCCCAAATAGAGTAGGATAATATAAATGAATGAATAAATAAAATAATATCACAATAAGTTTTGTATAATAATGTTGGTTCAATCTCTCATGAATAATTCTTCAAATTATTGTTCAATACTCATTTTGAGAGGATCTTATGGAAAAATGCAGACAAAACAGTATTATTTTAGAGGGACATATGGGCTCATTATTAAAACCCATTTCTACAAAAATTATCCCTTGAAATCTAGTTTCTAACCCATTTTGAATTTTTCAATTTGGATCTCAAACGAAAAAAATATGGCCAAAATATTTATTAGGTGTCAAACAAAAAATTCAATATCAGAGTTAGTACAGTCATGATTTGAGGGATTTAATTGAATGATTTTACAATATATTTCTAGGGTAGATATCCCATATAATCTAGTTTCCAATCCAATTTGAATCACCTCAATTGAGCATCGTATGAAAAAGGTATGTTCAAATTACTAATTGCTTGTCATAAAATCTGCATTGTGACAATTCTAGAAATTGATTGTTCATCGGCATATTTCACATATAAAATAATATTGTTTAAAAAAAATTGTTTCAAAGGGAGATAAATATGCAATTATAGTTTAATCCACAATTCGAATCATCCCATTTGGATGTCAACTGAAAATTTTATGCCACATTTAGTTACTGCATGTCTTAAAATCAGCATAGTAAAAACCTGCCTCCTAGGTTTGATTATCAACAATTTTGTCATATCAAAAAAATGGATCTTAAAAAAATGTTGAATATAATTTAATCTCCAAGTGGAATCACATTGATCTGAAATTTAATGAAAAATTTATGCTCCAAATAGTGGTTGTTGGAATAGGCAAAAATTCACAAACAACTCCATCAAGCATGATGTTCTTCGTCATGTTTATAAAATCATTTTAATTCACTTTCAAAACATGTTTTTACTATAACTATCCATATAAATCCAATTCAATTGGGATTTGGAATCACTCGAATCAAACATAAAATGAAGATATTGTGAACAAAATACTACTGGGAGGTCTAGGTGGCCACCACTTCTCAGTAGGTAAACAAATGCATTTTTCTTCATATATTTTCTTTGGATTTGTTTTACTTGTCATTTAAAAAAAATAAAGTCTTGGATGAAGGGAGAATGTACACATATCTTCCTCCATCATCTCACATTTTATTGCAGACAAGTACTAAGATTTTGTAGGTTACTTAAGTTATATCCAGAAGGTCAAATCTATGGACTAGTGAATTTCAAAGTGATGCAGGAGCATCCACGAGAGCATTATCGCGTCGACAAGCAAGCCTGCGCGCAGGGAGAAAACAACATACAGCTGGACAGTGCCAGCATGCACTTTCCGAGTTCCGAAAGGGAAGACTCCGAAAGACTGTGGGTGATAGGACTCCCGGATAAGAGTTGGAAGAGCATCGACTCTTCGGGCCATGGGGTGAAAAGGTCCTGGAGGAGTGACCGCCTGCTGAGAGTGTGGGTGCCGTCACAAAGTCAAAGTTTTGAAAATTCATACAAGAGAGCATGAAATATTAACATTTAATTCAAGGAAAGTGGAACATTATCTGAAGTTGAGTTCATGAAAGAAGCTCAAATGCCTTGGAGTTTGTTACAAAAATATCCTAATGGATAAGCGACAAATACTTGAAGATGAATTGAGATCAAGGCAAATAACATGCATTCAATCCTCAAAAGAAGAGATCAAGTTCCATATCATGTCAAAGAAGCCTCTCAAAATCCCTAGTATGTCATTCATTAACCATATTGTATGCTTTATCTATACATCCATCTTACTACCAAACCATGATTTCAACCTATTTTCCTTTTACAATCTTCCCATACTTCCTTACTCTATTCATCCCCTCTTTCATCAAATGTATTAAAAAAAAATGAGAGAAAAAGAAGAAAAAATAGTAAAGAGGTTTAGTAGTGAAAATTCAAGTTTCTAGCACAATATAAACCTCAATTCTCATCAGAGAACTAAGTAAATTGGCCAATGATAACTCCAAATAAAAGACCCACTTGTACATATCATCTTATGTATTCTCTAAAATCCTTTAATGAGAATACTTGATTCAGTTTATTTTTCTCTTCCTAAATTCATCAAATATTGTAACTCTCTCTTCTAGCAGAAATGTTCTCAAGACAGCAGATAACAAAAAATTTCTAAAAATACTTTAGGACAAGTCTCAAAATAAGTTTGGGGAGGAGTGAGGATATTTTCTCTTTTGAATACTTTTTGAATATCCCCAAGAAGACTTTTGCATATCTTTTGAAGACTTCCAGATATTGAAGACAATGAAGAAACCATTTAATTTGCAGAGGGACTTGTATTTTATTCTAGTAGAGGGACATGCATCTTACTCTAGCAAAGATACCTGAAATTGTTTCAATAAGAATAATTTGTAGTTGCCTCATAGAAAGGATCTAAAAGCATATTTTCAAACCTGCAGCTACAGTTGAAGACATTGAAAACTTTGAAGATGGTTTCTATAAAAGAGGCCAAAGAATATCAAACCTGCAAATCAATAAAAAGAAGTCAACTACAACATCAAATTTTTAAAGGGACTTCTACATAACTTCAAAGTATAGCTAAAAGTTGTGAGAATTTCTTTTTAATACTTTTTTTTGAAAGATTCTTATATTTAAAGAATATCGATGTATTACTTTTGCACTTATATCTATATCCTCTCATATATACCTTCTTTTTATTTCATAAATATACTTTCCTTAAAAAAAAATGATGGTTGTAAACCTCAAAAAAAATTTCCCTTACCTTATTCCAAATTCACTTATTCCACTTCTTTCCACAAATTTTGGTTCAAAATTGGCATAAACCATAAAGGGACTAGTTGTTAGGATATTTAGACACTTAGGAGTTAGTTAAGATCTACTTG
>CBVK0103193955.1:0-17406 GCA_900067695.1 Picea abies | reverse complement strand
TTATTGCATGGGGCTTTTATTTCAATTCTTTTCTTTCTTTCTTTTTCTTCTTTTATTTTCTTTTTTCTTTTTCTTTTTTCTTTTTTCTTTTTCTTTTTCAAATTATTTGTAGAATGAAAAATCATTTGTCAACAAAACACTAGAGACAGATAATATCCCATTCACTAGTTGATCCTATAACTTATAGGGTGATAACATACCCAAAACATACACCATACTTATACAAGAAACTCAAAATGAGAAGGATCAGGTAATTGTACCTCTACTCCATGTCTGATGATGATCCTCTCACGCTTGATAGCTTTGCTGACTGCAAACCTCCTCCTAAGGTTGGCCTTCATTCAAAGACAAACAAACAAAAAACTAAAAGCATGAAATTCATGTACAAATAAGGGTTAGATGTTCAAATAAAAACATAAATCAAATGAAAACATTCGACACACCATGATTTGGGACATGAAAAGTACTTCTTTTATATATAATACAATTATCACTTACAACCAAAGATAGCTACTACTCCACGAACCTTGTCTAGGATCCTCTTCACCAAGATCGAAGTGCACCACCTTAATGGATTATCCTCTCAACCTTCTCCTTGGGAAGTGAAATGGGATTTTGATGGAGGAAGGAAGGCAAATTGGGGAATTCTGATGAAATTCTCACAAAAGGGTTGCAATTACTTGGGGCATGGAGGGGATGTGAAATAGACAGAGTTTCAATGTTCTTATGTCTAAATGTGGAATGAGACCCCAAAACCTCCTTTGATATGACAAAGGGATGGTTATTCGGTTGGGTGATGAGATATAGGTGGTGGATTAGTTGGGAAACTACCAAATAACTCGTAATATCAATGAATTCCTTGCAACGTTTTATTTTTTGCAACTTTCGCAACTATACGTGAGCTGTATTGATCAAAAGACATAAGGCCAAAATACAAACTACAGAAAGGATGACTCAGGTTGGGTGAAACTTCCCTTGGACAAGATCACGAAAGATGATCTAACTCAGACAGCATGACATTGACATAATTTCATGATGCAAGAGGCAACACAAACTCTCCATGTGTTTGGAAAAGTAACCAAATGGAGGATTACACAACTCTATGTAGTAATAACAGCTCCCTAAGGTCATACTAGATCCCAATTCTTGACAAAAAAATGGAAAGGATGTGCTTTGTCCAAGGGAGATTCATTGTGCTGCCAAAAAAGAATATATATTTCCCATCCCCTCTTTTTGGGTTTTTTTATTTTTTTTATTTTTAAAATTTTTAAAGAGCTTTGAAAAAGAATAAAAATATGCTACATTACAAAGGAGGAATGAGTGTCATAAGAATACTTGTTCCAAGCACAAGGAACACACTAATTCTTAGAGAAAGGATACCTGTGCAGGAAAAGGACACTTGGGGAAAATTCCTCCATGGGTCAAGGTGTCAGGTCGCAGAGGCAAAGTGCTACAAGTATTGCGTATAAGGCATGCTTCAAAGGTTCAGTTGAGAGAAACATGGAGCTCAAATTAGGCCAAAGACATAGAGATCCAAATGCGACTATCAAGACATGATGAAACCCCCTTCAATGTATTTTTAACAAGTTGAAAGAAGGTAAGATCGGTAGTTTTTTCACATTTAGAGAGTCTGAAAAAATGTAAAAGAAGACTCCATTGTGGTACCTTTTTCGAAATTAGTCTAGTCGGTTTGAAAAAGGGGTGAACTAGCACCGAAAAGATGTCTTTTCAAAACCATTTTAATGAGTGTGACAAAGACAAGATCACTCAAAAATCTTTTCAATTTCAAGGAGTTTGAAAAGAGCTTAACTATGGACTCACAACCTTTTTCTAGATTTAGTCTCCTTAGCCCAAAAAGGTATAAAATTTACTGAGGAGAAATATCCCGGTGAGATGAATCTCCTGAGATGCACCTTTTCCCTCCATAATCCATAGGCTGGAAAAAGGGGTAAACTCATGCCAGTATATGTTCTTCTGGACCAATTTAATGAGTGTGAAGGAACAAGGTCACTCGACGATCTTTTCAATTTTAGGGAGACTGAAAAGATCTTAACTATGGACTTTGTGGGGGTTCCTTTTTCATAAATTTATTCCCTCAAGCCCGAAAAAGGGTTAAAATTATACCTGAGAATACTCTTCTAGCAAACCGAAGTTCCTAGAGTATACCTTTATTCGTACAATTGACCATCCGAACCGAAAAAGGGGTAAACTACCACTGGACTGACATGCCTTCAGGTTTTATTTTGGCGAGCATGAAGGACAACAAGATCGATCGACAATATTTTCATGTTTAGAGGGTCTGAAAAAGGCTTAAAGAAGACCCCAACAGGTTACTTTTCTCAGTTAATCTTGACAAGATTGAAAATAATAAATGTAGTCTCATCGGATGTTTCTTTCAAATCTCAGAATGATCTTGAAAGACAACAAAGTATGCTCATTTTTAGGAGTCCCGAGGGTGATTCTAAGAGTGATGATGCATAAGGAAAATGAGGCTCAATCTCGTAATCATGGCATGACTAGCAAGGACTCCGAAGCCTAAAGTCATTAGAGAGAACATGGACGACAATAAGTAACAAGGATATATCTAGGGAATCCATGTATCGCGACTCTTCTAAAATAGAAATGATGGTCTTGTGTCACACTTTGGTGGGATCGATCCTATGGAAAAGTGAAAAAGACAATGAGATGCATAAAGTAGAGGTGGAATCCTAACTTATATGCAGAAAGTTGGAAAAAATGACTTTTACCAAAGGACCTTTATAAGTGACCCATATCCCAAAAATTTTACTAAACCAAAATTTAAGTGCATCATAACATCCAATAAGAAACTCAAGAACCATATTAAATTATCTTCAAGCCAGAAAAAATGACAAAACAGTTCAAAAAAGTGGAAAAAAGGGAAAACAAATATTATAAATAGAAGTTGACAGCTCATTTTCACCATTTCAATTTAAAAATTAACCAAGAGGTAAAAAATACCCCTTTTCTAAAAGAGTTGATTTCAAGATCTTCAAAGTATGAAACAAACTTCCACTCGAACCAAGTAATTACAAACTCATCCCTCTTGCATTTCAATACTTGATTTGTGCATAATTTTTAGTTTTTTGGGGGGTGTGCCCTCTTAAAAAAGGGAGGTCTTATGTGTATGTGGGTTGTCCCAAGACAACTCGCATATTTATGCAGGAAGAGAATAGTCTTCCAGAGTACATATGTGACTATGTCCAAGACAACTCACATACACCCTCAAAAGTATGGAAAAAATAAAAATGCAAGAGCTAACTCCCCTTTTGAACTTTCCATGTAATAGGATATGTGTCCACTGGAGGAAGAGGGAACATGAGGAGATTGATATCTTGGTCGATGAGGACCCTGATGCCATCGCCTCATTAAAACAATGTGGGCTATGGGAGTTCTACCAGTGTCGACTTATGAGGGAACAACCCAGGCTTCTGAATGCCCTAGTGGATTACTGGCACCCAAACACAGAGGAATTCATGATTGAGGGGCAGTCATTGACTCCAACAACAGAGGATATTTACTTCTTGACTGGCCTCTCGAGGAGAGAGGAACCAGTCAACCTATGCACATTTCCTCGGCCTTCAACATTGTTGACTATTTAGAGATGCATTGTGAGGCAAGCACTAAGAACGTAGGTTCTCAAGTTCTAAGAACGTAGGTTCTCAAGTTCTCATAAAAAATATCACCAACCTATCACTGAAGGTGATCCTACTACTCATTGGGCAGATCACTAGATCTGCAGCCATCCACCAGGCTTCTTGGGTGCACATGTATTTTTCTATGCAGTGTCTTGATGCACGTATTTTTGACTGGAGCATGACCATGCTCACTTTCATGAAGAATTAGCTTACAGATTTTTGTGAGCGTAGCAACAAGAACTTCAGGTTCAATATCATTCTATGATAATTCTTCTTTGAGAGGGTACCCATCCTGAGTCCAAGAGAGATAGTGTAGGGGCATGTGGCCTGCTTCCCAGCAGTGTGTAGATTTGCATCATTTCTACCACGACAGGGGGGAGGAAGGACCAGAGAGGCCTTCGATGACACATTCTTTGACTGGTGGGAATGATAGATTCCAGCAATAGAGGACTACCCTTACACTGGAATCAACTTTTCTAGGGATCTAGACATGATTGTACCTCTTGGAGAGGAGCGAGGAGAGATAGGTATGTGTGTTTTAAAAGTTATTTAATTTTTAGTTTCTTTTATATATCATTTTTACATGTATTAGAGTATTGACAACTATGTATCTGTTATATATAGATGTGGGACCTATGTGCCTAACAGACTTCTCAAGGACCAGGTGATGTCCTCGACCAGAGATAGTACCAACAGTAGTTGGCTGACCAGCAACCACAAGGGGGACCTCTAGCCGGAGAGGTTGAGAGTATTGAGACAGGTGGAGCGGAACCTCACCACGCTCACTTGTGTAGTTCCCATGGCCAAGATCAAGGATCTTCCGCCATCGATGCAACCTCATGTAGTTGGGGTGCCACGAACTTGGGTCCAACTCTTCCAGTATTTGGAAAACATCGTTGTTCACTATGACTGGGCCAATATGCTCTGAGATGAGATAGGATCTACTCATTGTGTGCCAAGGGAACTCTTTTTGTATATTTTTTAGGGCATAATCCCCGTGATGTATACTAGATTATTATTTTTGAGGCATTCACACCCACCTATGTACTCTAAGACTTTTTGATATATATATATATATATTTACATATTTATGTCCTATGGATCACATTTCTTTACAAATGTATATACATGTGTATGTGTGTGCTTCTTTTTATGTGTGTGCAACATGCCAATCTAATACTTGATTAGCTAGAGTATCTTGGATTTGATTTAATCTCCTAGGAACATGGATATATGTAATGTAATCAAAGAAATGTTCTAAGAGACATGCCCTAAGGAATTGTTGATGTAAAGTAGTATCATAAATGTGGTAAACCCCATTTAACTAGGACACAAACAACTAAGCATCTAAGTATACCCAGAGGTGACAAATGTTGTTGGCTCTTGACCAAGTATTGAGGATCCTTGGTCATGTTTGACTTATTTTTGGGACTTCGACAAGCTTTCGAAGGTGGAGCGCAAGATGAAGCAGAGATCGCAGGATCTCATACCCTTTTTAGGGATTTTTGGGTTTTGGGATTATGTAATGGGTATCGGGATGTCGACCCATGGGTTTACCCATTCTTAGGCCTATTTTGTAATGTAGAAATAAGTAGCTAGGAGATGTAATAAGAATCCAGTGTGCTAAGTGCTAAGTGTTAATTGCTAAGTGCAAGTGGTAACTGTAATTTCTTTGTGCATATTGTGTGAGGCTTGCAGAGCTAAGTGCAAGTGATTGTAAGAGACTATGGAAAGATTTGTGTTGTAACTCGAGGAAGGAGGATCTAGCAAGGTGCGCAGATCTCCTGTCCTGTGTGAAGTAAGATCTCAAGGCTTTGTGCATGTAGCTGATTGACTGAAGATAATAAAGAGATGAAGAGTTCATGGATGTATCCCCGGGGTGAGGGTGAACTACGTATACCATGTGTTGTGAATTCTTTGTGTTTTTTGGTTGTTCTTTTTTTGATGTGATTAAATGCTTAGTGCGATGTTAAAAGATAGATGAATATAATATGATAGCTTAGTGCAGAATAATGTTAAAGAATGCTAGATCTGATCTATGTTGGTATGCTTAGTGCTTGAGTCTATTGAATCTATGTGAATACTACGCATATCTTCTATTAGGGTTTTGTTGCACTGTAAAATAAGACTAACTATTGATGAGTCATAATTGATAAGTGCTCTATTAAGGTGTTACAATCATAGATATGTGTCCCAACTAAGATTGTAGACACTAGAGTCTTGCAACCACCCCTACCTCTACCTCGGGTGAGACTTCATCTACTTCGTAGGTGTTTCTGAAAGGGCCAGTAGCTAGCTTTTTTTTGGTGCATTGTTGGTGCTTTGAACCCTGAGTTTTCCCCTGTGCCAACAAATGGTTCTGTTGCCAGGACCTGAAACTGTGATTGTTGGGAGCTGAGAAACAAGAAGCTTTGTGAAAAGATCTGAAATGAAACTGTGAAAGATGCATGCATAGATCTGTCACCCTAGTGCGCAATAATATACTTGGATTGTGAAGCTATGTGCCAAGAAGAAGATTCATATCTGAAGAAAAGAGGTAAGATATCGAAGCTTTGTGCTCTGGTAAAGGTAAGAATAGTGAAAAGTTTTTAGATCTGGAAGCTTTGTGCTCTGCTGAAAGTAAGATTAGTGGAAATTTTTGTTTCAAGAGTATGGATCTAGGTATGTTTGATAAATTTTGTCTTAGCCTAAAAACTAGGGAATAGCTAGATGACAGACAGTTTGATATGAGTAGATTTGATAGAAATAATGAAAGATATGTTATTCCTATGCATAGAAAGAATGTTTGGACTAACAAATGGATGCAGGATCCTAGAAATAATTTTTTCCAGGTTAGCTACAATGATCCTAGTGCATAGTATAGGAAGAGCTGGGGATCATTTAAAAAAAAAAGAGGATTGACTCTTTGTTACAGTTGCAGAAGACCGATACATCTTGCTAAGGAATGCCCTGGAAGAAGACCTAGTTGTCTTTGTTGTAAAGCTATGGATCATGAAGTTTTGGATTTCCCTAGAATGATTGCTAAGGTTGAAAGAATGAATATGAGACAAGAAAACCTTAAGGAAGGTCAAGAAATGAAGATCATGGTAGAACCCCAGAAAGAATCAAATACTGTGCTATTGCAAATGAAAGAAACCCTGAA
This sequence comes from Picea abies, assembly GCA_900067695.1. NCBI lineage: Eukaryota > Viridiplantae > Streptophyta > Pinopsida > Pinales > Pinaceae > Picea > Picea abies. The sequence goes on along the minus strand of CBVK0103193955.1, from coordinate 10,608 downwards.
TGATCATTGAGACATCAACTTATCAGAGATATTCAAAGAAAAAGAATGCATAGAAACAAGAATAGGAGACTTTGACATTGACTACGTTTTGGATGAGGAAACACAGGTGAATATCATGATAGAAAGAACTTGGGAAATTTTAGGGAATCCTACTATGATTCCTTCACTAGGAGGAATAGGATTTTTTAGAGGAAAGTTGATAACCCTGTGTAGAAGACTTACCTAGATATCTATGAGTTCTCATGGAACTTCGACAGAGGAAGATTTTGAGGTTGTTAAATTTATTGAGAAAAACGCTTCATTTAGTATGTTACTAGGAAAAACCTGGATCAAGAAGGATCAGAGCCGAAGGAAGAAAGAATAATACCTAGAACAAAAAAAGAAAGACCTAAGAGACTTCATGACCAAGAGAATCATGCACTTATTGAAAGAACAAGAGGATCAGCCGAAACTACTGAGGGCCAAACATCAGGATGTCGAAATTGAAAGAACATGGGAGGACTTCAAATACCTATCTGTACAAGAGAGTATAGCACATACACCAAATAGAGATGAAGTATTTCCATTGAACCCTAGTAAATACCATCAACAAAATAGAGTTACTATGCCAAGAGAAGATAAGAATCAAAATGGAAAGAGGAATACTGAGATGAAGAGCACCTGCAAAAAGGATAGAAATCTCAGTAAGAAGAAAACAAAGATAGAAAAATTACAAGCAACACTAGAAAGAACTGTGCAAAAGGAAGGATTCCAAAATTTGAACATCGTCGGGATATCACTTCACCATGATGAATTAATATGACCGTTAGACACATTATAATTGTTAGCCCAAATTGTTAGAACAACAATTATGGCTAGGAAGCTCGCCATAAAACTGTTGGGACTGCACCGTAACAGACATAACTGTATTAATGAAGGCTTCTCACCCATTGGAAAGATCTGTTACCTAGATGTCTACTCAGTTCATCTAGCCTGGCACTGAGAATACTTTTTCCACCTGTGATTATCTGATCTCTCAGATCAGTTGATTTTTCACAGTGATCATCGAACTATTGTCATCCATTCTATTACATCAAATAGTTTCTCTTCAAACCAAGTTATTCAACGAAGAGCATGTATGTCTAAAGAACTTAGCATGGTCGAAGAATCTGTGAAGGAGATAATTTTCGACCTGATGACTGAAAGAGTAATGTATATGGGTGTACAAGCTTCATCAATGAGAGGAGTGAAAGCCTTCCCATCAACTGCTCCTTGATCTGGACAATCCCAAGTTGTGACTGAGAAAAGAACCAAGCATAGAGATGACTTGGCGAATGTGAAGTTATTTCCGTCCATCTTTCCTGATTACATCCCACCCTTGGCCGATGTAGTGAGTCATGATAGTGTCCCAAGGGACTTTGACTACACCATCATCACTACTTATCTTCTAAAAGGGATACGCATAGTCAGAAAATAGCTAGAGAGGATTCCAACACTGAAAATCAGTGACTATAACCTGAGAGACCATAATATATATGGCATGCTCATGCCTCACAAATACCTGACCAAGACAAAGGGAAAGAAGATGAAAATCATCCCCTAGCCATGGATGATGAACCTCACACAATCCACCCTTTTGAATGTAATGAAGATTCCACATTTTGGAAGGCACCTGGAGGTTAATGCCTTCGTTAAGATCCTGCTTTCATGCTTCCATGGTGACTATTTGTGGTTGGACAAATGAATCATTGTCAATCCGGCACTGATCCATAGGATCACTGGACTAAGCATGCAGGGACTAGACCTACAAGAGTTCTACCCAGGAAAAGTAGCAGACCGCGCCTTGGCACAGATGATTGAAGAAACATATGGAAATGTTGAAAAGGGGATGTGAGGCTACAAGGTAGCCTCCATATAGAATGGAACAGTGCACTTAGCATGTCAATTAATTGCAGGAAATATAGTAAGAAAGAACAAACCCACGCATGTTATAGGGTTTGTCATTGACCTCGTTGGGAAATGTGTAGAAATCCTATGGATGAACTGGGCAAAGTACCTAGTTAACTAGATTGAACTGGATTGTTGTGAAGCTCAAGATCAGGGCTATGAGTTTTAATTCAACTGGCTCCTAATCCTCGTCATGTTTACTACTTGGGAGATGGCCGAAGGTGTGACTTTCCCTGACATCGATCCATTCGAGTTGCTTGCTACAAATTTCACCACACTTTGGTATTCAAGTGATATGGGAAAGAAATGGCAGTGAAACATAGTATTTCATACCTATTACTTGCATCTCAGGAGGGCTATTGAGTCCTTCCCTCATATGATGTTGAACACCCTGGACAGGTTCAGGTCTCTTATGAAATTCCACGCAGATAGGCATTTTATTTACATTATTCTATGCACTGATGAAAGCAAAGAAGAACTTTAGTACTACTACAAGCTCACTACAAAGGACCAAGAAGAAATCATTAAAGAATGGACTGCAGAACTCCTTATCCCTACTGACCCCACAGAGTTGTCTGACCTAGACCTCATTGGAAATCTGGTGGTTCCTCATGAAGAATATGATGCCCCAAGCAGAAGTAGGAAGAAAAATAAGCAAGATGTATAAGAAATACGCAGCACATCAAAAGAGACCACATCTGAGTCACCTAGCGAAGGAGGAGATGATGAAATGAACAAGGAGGATAAATAACAAGAAGAAGATAAGAAAGCTGAAGTAACACCACCACAAAACCTCCCTGATGACACTGATCCACCTAAGAAAAGGAAGGTTTCCCTCACAAAACCTTCATCACAGAAGAAGTCCAAAGCCAATAAGCCAAATATGCAGAGTGTACTCATGGTTGATGACTTTGACTTCATTATTTCAGCTCGAGGAGATGCCTCAGAAGAGATTTTGAAAAAAAATGAAGAAAAAAAAGAAGCTATGTATGATAGAATTGAAGAAGAACTAAGAGGTGTACATCAAGCCCTTTATTAGAGCCATGCAGTGTCCACTATGACCCCACCCTCAGGAGAACCATAGTTGGGAGATGAGCCTACCCAACTCCACAGATTAGCTTATGTAACTGAAGCTTTCCTTTAGAGAGCACAAGATGAGAAAGAATAGGTCACAATGGACCTGCATCAAGTATAGGAGGAAGTTATAAAGGAACACATGATTGCACAATAGGAGAGGGACACCCTTCAAGCAAATTTCAGTGAAGAGAGAGTGCAGATCCAACAAGAGAAAGAAAAGATGCTCATAGAGAAGGTTAGAGTAAAAGAAGAAATCAACAATGCACTTCACTCTATGACAAGATTGGAGCAAAAGGAGGAAGAACCAATAGAACACCAAGTACCGTAGCTCGCAGAAACCATCCAAAAACTTCAATAAATAAGCCCATATTTGTAGCTACGAAGGGTGCCCAGTACTCAACAGGATGTGCAGGATCAATGAGAAGAAATTTCTTGAAGCACAGTTGAAAGAATAAATAACCTTGCCATGGAATGTAAACAACTGAGTGATCATAGTGCCTAGACTTATGAGGGACTCACTAAGGATCCTAAATTGAAAGTGCTGGAGTTACAGCTCCAGGAGGCAAAGAAACAAGTGGAAATAGTATAGGTGTAGTTGAAGCCCCTGTCAGCCATTGAGAAGATGAAGGGATCCCAAGAATAGCACAGTGATCAATAGCAGGTCAACACCATTCAGATCAGAGTATGGAAGTGACTTAGAGATGTCAACCAATACAGGAGGAGGCTTTCCAACTATTCATAGAGATCGAAGGCCTAGGAACATAACTAGACAAGTCATCACTGTAGTTGAACAATGCTTAGAGGGGCGTGTCAACTAAGAAATAATCCAAGAGTTCATTGAGCAAGATATCATGGCACAACAACAGGTCGAAGCAGCTCGAGCTAGGCTCGAGGCCTTTTAGGTGGAATTACCCAGAGCAGAGTGACTCGGGATGAGTCATAGGTGAGTGTTGGGGGCTTGTTGGCTCTTGACCAATTTTTGAGGATCCTTGGTCATGTTTGACCTATTTTTGGGACTTCGACAGGATGTCAAAGGTGAAGTGAAATATGAAGCAGAGATCACAAGATATCAACTCCTTTTTAGGGATTTTTGGGTTTTGGGCTTATGTAATTGGTATGGGGATGTTGACCCATGGGTTTACCCATGCTTAGACCTATTTTGTAATGTATAAATAAATAGCTAGGCGATGTAAGAAGAAGTCAGTGTGCTAAGTTATAAGTGTTAATTGCTAAGTGCAAGTGGTAACTGTAATTTCTTTGTGCATACTATGTGAGGCTTGTAGAGCTAAGTGCAAGTGATTGTAAGAGACTGTGGAAGGCTTTGTGTTGTAAATCGAGGAAGGAGGATCTACCGAGGTGCACAGATCTCCTGTCCTCTGCGGAGTAAGATCTCAAGGCTCTGTGCATGTAGCTGATTGACCGAAGATAATAAAGAGACAAAGAGTTGGTGGATGTAGCCCCAGGGTGGGGGTGAACCATGTATATCGTATGTTGTGAATGCTTTGTTCTTTTTGGTTGTTCTTTTCTTTATGAGATTCAATGATTATTGTGATGTTAGAATATATATGAATCTAATATGATAGCTTAGTGTTGAATATTGTGAAGGAATGATAGATCTTATCTATGTTGGTATGCTTAGTGCTTGAGTCTATTGAATCTATGTGAATACTGCGCATATCTTCTGTTAGAGTTTTCCTGCACTGTAAAATAAGAATGAATATTTATGATTCATAATTCCTAAGTTCTCTTTTAAGGTATTAGAATCATCTATCTATGTCCTAGCGAAGGTTGCAGACACTGGAGTCCTACAACCACCCCTACCTTTACCACGGGTGAGACTTCATTTTCTTTGCAGGTGTTGCTGAAAGGGTCAATATCTAGGGTTTTTTTGGTGCACTATTGTAGCGTTGAACCCTGGGTCTGCCCCTATGCCAAAAAATTCCATGAGACAAAGCGTCACGAAGAAACTCTATCACTGGGATGTACTCGACGACATTGTTTGTAGCGTCACCTAGACATATACCTCTGGAAGATAACAACTGGCCTTGAGGCATGAAAATCATCGAAGTAGAGAAAGTAAGCCTCTAAGTAACAGTAGTGTGTCATCTAGAACCATCCACGAACCCAAAGAACACCTCAGATTCACTTAACATATGTCACAATGAAAAAAAGATGACATAAATAATGACATGTCCATAAAACAAAAAGAAAAAAACTAATTGTATAAGAACTATACATATGTACGAGAAGTCACCCAGGTGACCAAACTAAGACTAATACTTCTTGAGGTAGAGCCCATTTCTAGGATCCTCCAAAGAATTTCCCTCAAACTCAACCACACCATAAGCACCCTTCTTTAAAACCTCTTTCACAATTAAAGGTCCGTACCACATGGGTTTGAACTTGCCTTCCCCTAGGGGATCCTTGTCTTGGTTGTAGACCAAGACAAGGTCACCTTCGAAAAAAATCCTAGGATGAATGGACTGATAATATTGACACTTGACTCGTTTATTGTGAGCCTCATTAGCCAAGGCTTCATCATGATGATTCTCATTGAGTTGCTCGAGATATAATAAGCATTCCTCATGAAGTGAAGTGTCTGGAAATAACTCTACTGCCAACTTTAGAGATGGGATATGGCACTCTATAGGTAGACTTCTTCCAACCTATAAATGAGTTGAAAAGGTGAGAAACCAGTTGGATTCTTTACAGAAGTACAGTAGGACCATGATGCTGAGTACAACATAAAATGCCAATTTGACATGGAAGAATTGATCGTTCACTGCAGAATAGTCTTGAGGGACTTATTCATAGCTTCCACCTGACCATTCTCTTGTGGGTAGTAGGGTGATGAATTATCTTGCCTCAACCCAATATTTGATGTTAACATAGATATCATTTTGTTCTGGAAGTGGCTTCCATGGTCAGTGACAATCTCCTTTGAGATGTCGATCCTTACCATTATTTGGTTAAAAATGAAGAGAGCAATTGTTTCACCATGATTGTGAATTGTTGGCATAGCCTCGACCCACTTTGTGAAGTAGTCTACCACTGCGATGATATAATGATGCCCACTGGATGAAGTCAAGTGGAATGTAGTAAAATCAATCCCCCACTTAGTGAAGGCACCAAAAACAATGACGAGAAACATGGGAGAGGGAGGCGCCCTCATATTCCAAGAGACTATTTGACATGGGTAGCACTTCTCAATTGACTCAATGCAATATTTGATTAATGTAGACAAAAAGTAATGGGCTCGTAGAATATTTTGGGTTGTTTCCAACCCATAAAAATGACCGCCACATGCTCCAGTATGGTAGTCGTTAAGAATGAGTTATGCTTCCTCATGTATAAGGCACTGATGAAGAATGAAAACTACACCTCAACGATAGAAAGTGTCATCGAGTATGAGATAATTCTGTGCCTGATGGAAAATTCACTAATGTTCTTCACAAGAAGTAGAGGTAGGGAACTTCAAATTATGGAGATAAACTAGTATATCTCCATATCAGGGGTCCGAAGATGAAATTAGAAAAAAATATCCTTTAATGGGCGATTCTTCAGGCGTAACATCACCTAATTTGACTGTAAGTTTTGAAATAATCTCTGCAAAGACCAGTGACTTTTTTTATTTTACGGAAACAAAATCCAATTCAAGTTCCTAGAGGATAAAAATCCATCTACTGATCTTTCCACTGATGACTCATCATGTCAACATGTATTGAAATAGATTCACAATGGTAACGATGGTGGTATTGTAGAGCAGGATATAATGACAGAACCGTTGAACAACATGCACTGTTACCAACACAAGATTCTCAACATGGGAGTAGTTGATTTCTGGTCCAACCAGGCCACGACTCAGGTAATAAATCAGTTTCTCTTCAAGAATATTGTCCTATTGAACCAACACCATACCGATGGTTGATTCTACAATGACCAAGTACAATAATAAATATTTATTATAATTGGGAGGTTGGAGCAGAGGGGCAGACATAAGGGCACATTTCAACACTTTGAAAGAGATTTGAGTGACTTCCTCCCAATGGAAAGGGACTCCCTTCTTCAATAAATGCATGAACCCTTTAATGATCTCAGCATAGTTTTCGATAAAACATCCAAGAAAGTTCACCTTCCCCTATAAGATTTGAAGCTGAGGGATTGTGCATAGGGGACAAAACTGAATTATCACCTCAACCTTTAGAGGATCGACCATGATGCCTGTTGTCAAAACTATGAAACCTAAAAGACAACCTGACGTCACACAAAACAAGCATTTGTTAGGATTCAAGTGAATCTGATAGTAGTGACATTGTTCAAATATTAGTCCATGGTGTACAAGATGATCAACTCTCTTGTGAGATTGTGATGCTATATCATCGATATAGGCCTCAAATATATGTCTAAGGTTGTGGAAAGAAAAAGACATGGCCCACTGAAAAGTGTCTCTAACATTCATTAGGCCAAAAGGCATCTTATGATAATAAAATGTGCCCCACAGACAGATAAACATTGTTTATGTTGGTCCTCAGGTTTGATCTGAATCTGGTTATATCCTGAGAAACCATCCATGAATTGAAAGACCTCACAACCTACGCATTCGTCGACAATATGATCAATGAATGGGGTGGGGAAATTATCCTTTGGACATGCCTTGTTCAATTCATGGAAGTCCATGCACATGCGAATCATACCCTATTTTTTGTTAACTAGAACAGGATTTGACACCCATTTCATCAATTGTACAGGGTAGATAAAACCAACATTAAGTAGTTTCTCTACGTCAGCCTTAATAGTTTATGCTTTCCAAGGATTCACCAAACAAATATTCTGTTGAAATGGTATTGCGTTAGGATAATTCATTATCTCATGTTCGACGATTCTTGGATCAATGCCTGGCATTTCCTCGTAAGACCAGGAAAAAATGTCACGGAATTCCTTAAATAAATCTGTGTAGATTCAAATATCCTTGGGGGAGCATATTCGAAGAAATTCTCCATGATGACATAGGTTCTAGAGATGCCAAAAGGGATTGTTTCAGCGATACTTTCCATATTACCCTCTGTGTAAACTGCATGCGTAGAAAGAGGATTAACAGGACAAGACCTGTCTCCAATCATAGTCAACACAAATTCACCTGCCTCTATTCTTCTTAACTACAGGAGGAAATAAGATCTGTGATGGAGATCATCCTAGGGTCTATCCAAACCAGTCAATTCCTCAAGAATCACCTCATCTGAGGGGAAGACTAGGTCTAAAGAATCGATATTAGTGAGGGAACCTTGAGCCCAAATAGGCTCGAGAACTGGAACTAAATCTTGTGTAGAAGTCAGATTAGGGTCGGTTGAATCTTGTTGGACAATATTGTATGCAAATTATGTCATGGAAAATGGCATGGCCATGACAGTATGTCATGTCCCTTCCATCGATGCCGATGGGGAAGGAAGATTCCATGGATCATGAAAGTAAGTCATACAGAATGATGACACTTGAAAATTATTTAGCCCTAGGCTGGTCGGGGGTAGTCGATATAAACTTCACATCGCCTGAAGGAGGCAGGTAATCGAAAATACCCATCAATGATGGGCACAAACCAACCCCTACATTGATGATGTCAGGATGAGGGTTATCAATCATTGATACCGTGGATGCCCCCGATGAAGGGTCATGCCGGGAGAAGGACAATTGGTCAATGGTCATGATTTATCCCTCATTTGGAAACAACAAGAGATGAAAAATTGTGGCAACCATTGCATGCATTACATAGGTCCAACTCCTTCCTAATAGAAGGTTGTAGTCAAGAGACACATAGACTACTTCAACTTCGATGCAAATGGTCTTTCCTCCTAACTGCATGGGGAAAGAAGGAATGATTCCATGTGGTCTGAATGAATGATGGTCGAAAGCAGTAAGCAGAGTAGGTGATAGAGGCAAAACAAGTTGGCCAATGGCCTTCCAAGTAGAGACACCCTCATCAACCACCGTGCAGAATATATTCCGAGTAAAATATTTTATGGGGTGAGCCACTACTATCTGAAACACAACGTGGTAAGGGACATGAGGTTTCAAGTTGGTCATATCAAGCATTATCATTTTGAGATTATAAGTCTCAGCGGATCCTAAGGGAGATAACAAAGCCTTTCTCTGTGAAGGGAAAATCTAGAGGACCTCCAAAGAAGACATTGTGCAAGGGGTTCATGGAAAATCCTCCACCACACAGTAGTTCTGGGCAATCCTTGCATTCATATTATGAGAAGATTTCTTGAACATCCATTCAGGGATGCATGTCATTGTTTCACCCAATGTATTCTCTATATGGAGAGGAATGATTGAGTTTGTGGCTTCTTTACCCTTTTCAACAGATTTTGACATTCTATAATCGTGTTCCCTAGTCGCTATATAATCATCACCTTTCACCATGTAAATGTTCATGAACGAGGGATTACTATAAGATGTGGGGGGTCCCTAACTTCCCCCATCCGCGCTCAATGAGGATTGACTCATATTGTTAACACTCCAAGAGTCACTCTCAGAATGAAAATGAGAGTAAGCTTGGTAACATATATATAAAAATACTTGATTGGTTCTTTGGATTAATAAAAAGGAAAACAAGGAAGGGGAAGGAGAGTAAGTTGTTGTAAATAAATGATGGGCCATTAGGATATGGAGTCAAGAAAACACCCTCCTCATTAAATGCATTCAATATTCATATCAGATAAAGGTTTATTGAATAGAAGAAGAAGAATATAATACAAAGAAGAACATCCATAAGGCAGAGATCCTCTCTGCATAAATGAATTCAAGGTACTTGAATGTAAATAGTGACTAATAGGAAAAATACATCAAATCCTCAGATGCTCATGAATCCATTAATCAAAGGAAACCATGATCCTCAGGGTGTACAATTCATTCAAGTAAGAAGACAAATTGGAAAATAAAACAAGATATACAATATGATAACACAGATATCATGAACCTTCAATAACAAAAATGTTTACAAAAACAGAAGCCCCTCAAGGTTACAATGATCACAAGCAAAGTGCCTCCTACAACTTTCTCATCTCTCTTGGCTCATGAATCCAACCCCTTTCCTCAATATATCTCCTTCCTTAAATAGAAAATAGCATCTAAATAAGCTTAGGAGGTCTAATCCCATCTCCTTCATTGGATTATAAGCCTTGGAGATAGGTGGCAACAATCAAAGAGACAAAAATCCAACAAAGTGCTAATTTTCAGGAATTTGTTGGAAGTCATTAATAAAATGTCTCCACCTCATTGCATGAGGCCTTTTCTAGAGCTAAATCTTAGGTGTATATGTCCCCTAACATCTAATTGATCCTTGAGAATTCATTTGAACCCTCCTTGACATGTGTCAACCTCCCAACAAGGCTAATATCAAAACCGTGACCGCTATAGGAAATTAGGCAGCACCGCTATAAAACAGTTGGGTAGCAAAAATTATATGTCTTATGTCTCTCAAACCATAAAACATTTTGATACATGGAGAGAGGTTTTTGTGATTTGGCATGTTATGAACAAAAACCTCCTCCAGTTTTCAAAAATACCTTCTCAATTGTTCATAATCCAAGTTTCAAGTTAGTGACT
>CBVK0103192795.1:0-17012 GCA_900067695.1 Picea abies | reverse complement strand
ATAAGCACATGGGGACCACTTTCCAAGGTATCCAAATCTCAACAATGATCTCATGTTATAGTTTTGCTTCACTATTATGGTTGCACATGATATCTTGGTTGCAAAATCACGGTGTTGACTGTGCATCTTGTGTAAGGGCTCTCACATAATTTGAAAATCCACTTGGATTGATCATGTCACATCTATGGCTTGACTACATCGTCTCCATATTATTTCAAACCCTCTTTGTTCGTGTTCCTTGACTCCATTACCCTCTATATTGGCACTACTCTTGGTCCACCATCCCATTTTATCCTAAGGTTCATCATACACTTTGCTTAGGGATTACCCCCTTGTGTCGGAGGGGAGCCACCCTAAAGTGAGATGAAGAGTTGTTGTGGTGATAGTGGGGAACCTTCCTTAGTGCGCCTTGAATTGCACTTGTGGTTCAGGGATTTCTCACTTAAGTGCAACCCTCTATCTCTGGCACCCTCTATCTCTGGTCCTTTGTGGATTATGGCTATAATCCGATTTAACAGTTATATAGATTTGTTAGTTGGATAGTTTTGATGTTTGTCGCATCAGATAGTTACTTTTGCATAGGTCTAAGTGTTTAGACGAGTGGAAGTCATCCAAAGCCTTCAACCTTAGTAATTTACTTGAATTAAAGGAATTATTAAAGTAAAGTGCTTTTATAATTAAATTGAGTTTAATTTAATGAAATTCTAAAGTTATTAGCATTAGTGAATTAAATGAATCTTAGGCATTAATCTCAAGTGAGTTGAGATCTAATCTCAATCATTAATCACTTTGGGGAATAGGGTTATGTTTTATTTGGTCATAACTCAAGATTATAAAAGCAAGGCTATGTGAAGGAGAAAGATATATGCACTTGGGAGCAAAGGAAGACTTTTGCTCAAGTGCTTGACTCGCGAAGGACTGTGATTCAAGGGGATCTCAACAGAGGTGAAGAAGGACTTTCATTGAAGGTTCAAGTCCAAAGGTGGAAAGTTCAAGGAGTGCAGCAAGATGAGAAAATGCAGCAGCCCGAAATTGAAGGACATATTTCTGGATAGTCCAGGAGCAATTGCAAGTATAGCCACAGGTATAGGATGTACAACTCTGCGGAGCAATGTCGTGCTCATCGAGAAAGTAGCTCAGAGCACATACATACATGCTGAAGTAGAGTCTAGGGCACATACATATGCATTGGGCCAGTGGTCAGTGATGCGTACATACGTGCAATGCTGAGGTACAACAGGCTCGATTGGGCGCGTATAGATCGTAGAGGGTCATCCAGGGAGAACTTTAGCAGAGGGTTTGTTCAGGGCCTAAGTTACTAGGTTTGTTGATTTGTATTTTTCATCACTGGGCCATTTTCCCACTAAGGGAGCCCTTGTAAACTTGGAGTCATTATTAATGAAAAGCTAATTTGAAGGGAAGAATTATTGTGTGTTGTGTGAGGTTTGGTTTCCAATTTTGCTTCCGTTGATTTTATTTCAAGCCAATATATTTTATTCTATGTGATGTAATTTATTTATCCACAAGGAAATACACAAGGTAATAATTTATCTAGGTGCTAGGGATAGAGAGATTTTTTGACATGGTATCAAAATTTGCACTTTGAGAGGGAGACAACTTTAGATACACAACAATTTGGTGCAGATTTATTAGATCTGCAAGGAGATATCTGCAGATCTATAAAAGAAAAAGTGAGAGACCTTGAGTGTTTGAGACACGAAGGACTGTGACTTAAGAAGATCTCAACAAGGGTGAAGAAGGACCTCCATCTAGAGATCGGCTCAAGGAACAACATCTATTTGGAGTTAGTGACTCGTAGAGAGAGCAGGAAATGAATTTTTCACAAGGAGATCTCAGCAAGGGTGAAGAAGGACTTTTAGCTAGACATTAACTCATTCCAAAGGAGAAGAGAAGCAAGGTGGTAGCAACAGACAAATCTGGTAACAAGGATAGATTTGGACAGATCTGAGTTGCAAGAATAAATTGTACAGAGCCGCAGACAACGTTGTACGTGCAGAGTAGACAACTAGGGCACATGGATATGCGCCAAAATAATGTAGTAGTGCGAGTACGTATGCATCTTACAGTTGGACCAACGCTGATACATATACGTTGTATAGGTTGTTTTGGGCACGTACAATTCATACATGTCATCAGTATAGGCCGTGCAACAGGGGCAAAGGCACTGGGCTGCAGTACTTAGGTGTATTTTTTTGTTTTTTTTCCCAGTGGCAGAAAATATGACAGAAGCACGGGAGTTATTCATCAATTTCACAAAGAAGGACTCAGGGATCCATGCAGAGGTTAGTGATGATGCCAAGTATGCAGTGAAGGGTGAGAGAAAAATCTTTTTCCATCTTGAGTCAAGAGGTTTGTTGGAAGCACAGGATGTGCTATATGTACCTGTAATATCCCAGATCTGGCTAGTCTAGGAAACGTTGCTAATCTGCTATGTTTGCTGTCTGATTTGATACGGGGGTTTCTAGATGCGTTTAAGCTGCGGGTTTTAACATGCTTGGTGTTTTTCACATGTGTGTGTAGATATATAAGTGTTTAGAACATATGCATAAGCATACAGATAACAAATGACACAAAAGACTACAAATCATATATTATGATATTTCTACAGTTTACAATGCTGTATGCAGCTGAGTAAAATAAATCTCTCAGCTAGATCATTGACAAAAGGATCATAGCCAAAATACAATAAGTAAATTAAAACAATAGTACTTGGTAATAGAAGAATGTTGTTGGATCAATGGATGGGAAGTACGATCTGCTGCAAGCTACGACAAATCATATGACAACTGTTGCAAGACTGGAAAGTTTGCCCTGGTGGCTAAACTCCTCGGATCTACCTAGAAACTGTCTCAAACAATGCGCCCTGCTCTCTCACTCAGTCCTTGTGACTGATAGACTGACAATCGACCCTCTGCTGATATGTTTGGACCTCAGATGGATCCTCCTAGGGAAATGCGCCCCCTCTGTTGCTGGAAATTGTACCCTAGTGATTCCGATGTTGGAATCGACTATTAAGGGTCTCAAATTAAGCGCCCTAGGCTCCTTTGAAATGGGTCAAAAGGATTTCCCTGCATCTGATATGATGATCTCTCGGGAATCCCAAATGTGTCCTCCCCAACTGTTGCACCCTTTATGGCTGAGAAATGTGCCCAAGATGATTTCTCCGTCAGAATCTGACGAGGAATCTGTTGAAATAATGTAATTGCAAAGTGTATTCTTATTATTATTTGATATATTATTCATTGGATCAATCCCCATTGTGGATTGATCATGTCGGCTATTGTAAAAGGACCGGATCCCCTTTTGCGGACTGGTCGTAATGTAATTGTAATAGGCAGAAAGAGAAGTCAGCCCTAGAATATATCAAAGAGGCCTCATAATATAATAAAGGTGGTTATAACCACCCAGAATAAGTTGGCCCTGCCAGTGAAATGACACTACCACAGGTGCCAGTCTTGTATAAATAAGGAGGCTAGCGCCTCACTTAGACACACACTCACTTGTTCATTGAGAGACAAGTTTCAGAGCTGCAGTTGGAGAAGAGAGAGATAGAGAGGCGCATTTTTGGGAGAGGAATTTTTGTACTTGTTTGAGTTATCTCTTGGCATTGTATTGGCTATCTATAATAAGGAAGTTTTGCTGGGTTTTCTGCCCCATGAGGGTTTTGTGATTTTGTATTTGTTAGTGATTCTATCTTATGCTATTGTTATCTATTGAAACGCAAAGAACTATCATAATGGCTTAAACATTAACATGGTATTAGAACCAAGCTGAAGAGAGCATCTTTCAGAAGAGAAAAATGAAAAACGTCACTGTTTTCGTCCATGCAAATTAGGGCTTTTTGTTGGTGAGGTATTTCAGCCCTAAAACCATCTAGAAAAGTGCGCCCTCCCCCAAGGATCATTTTGGCACCTTCAGCGCACCTTTTCAATGGCTAGATCTCCTGGAAAGTGAAACTCTAGTTTCACAAAGTACTAGAAAACCAGAAAACCAGAGTACCAGAAGTACCAGAAGTACCAGAGTATTAGAAGTACCAGAAAACCAGAAGCACTAGTCCATAAATCCGTAGATCAAGTTTGAGGGTGTAAAAGTTGGATTTCCAGAAATCTGACTGCACCGGCTTACTCGCCTCAGCGCAACGCATCTATCCCCTGGATCAGAATTTCAAAATTTGATGTTTGAAAAATTAGGGTTTCCTCATAAAACCCTAAGTTGCAGTTACAGTTGCAGTCTCAAAACCAGTTGTAGTATCAACTGCAGTTGCAGTTGCAGTTGCAACCGTAGGACCAGTTGCAATCACCCTTGAAGTTTGTAAGAGTTGGTAATGATTACCGTTGCTGCCAGATGGTGCCACTACCTGCAAATACTATCAGTGGTATGTACTCACATAGGTTTAAATGGTTAAACTTAAAGAGTATTTGCAGTAGAAGGGATCTCTTGCCATAGATCCAAAAGGATCTCAAAATCCAACACATTCAGAGGAATGATGCAACCCAGGTGTGATTATTTTGATATGCATCCATTTGTTATATTGATCAATGTTGCATGTTGTAGCTATGACCTTCATTCTATCCTTTTCTGAGTCAAGGTATTAGATGGATTAAAAGTTGAGATCATGGAACTTATCCTCTAACCCAACCTTCTAAGAAAGTTAAGATAGCATATTGTCTTAGTACAAGAGACAGGTTGAAGAAAGCACTCGTCATCTTGAGTGAAGGAGACTCGGAAGAAAAGAAAGCACTCATTCCTGAGGACAAGCCTCCAGGTTTGATTAATCAAGTTGATAAGATTCAAAGGTACCCATGACAAGTTGATGACTATAGTTAAGATAGCAGTCTTTGTAAAGTATCATACTTGATAGCATGTGAGCATATAGAGGTGAATTCTTAACGTAATTATATGTCTGATACGGATTGAAGCAAGATCGTAGAGCTTTGTATGGCCGGATAGAGAACTTTCTGACGGGCTTGGGCTTTACCAAGAGTAAAGCAGATTCTAACCTCTACTTCAAGGTTATGAACGATGAGCCAATGATACTATTGCTATATGTGGATGACTTATTCTTAACTGGAGAAGAAATGCTCATCACTGAATGTAAGAAGGGACTCGCCTTGGAATTTGAGATGAAAGACCTTGGCCTAATGCATTATTTCTTAGGTCTTGAGGTATGGCAGAGTCCAGAGAGGATGTTCCTTAAGCAAGGGAAGTATGCAGTCGAAATCTTGAAGAGATTCGACATGTTAGAGTGCAAGCCCATGAATACACCCATGGAAACGAAGCTGAAGCTACTCGTCGATACTTCGTCAGAATCTATGGATGCCACACTGTACAGACAGATTATTGGATCGCTGATGTAGCTGACGAACACTGGACTAGACATTTGTTTTGCCGTGAACACCTTGAGTCAGTTTCTGGTAGAACCCAGACATGTTCACCTTGTGGCTGCAAAACATGTGATCAGGTACCTTAAGGGTACATTAGATTGTGGTCTCAATTATGATGGAGATCATGATTTCACATTGAGTGGGTACACTGATTTAGTTTGGGTTGGAAGTGTTTTTGACAGAAAAAAGCACTTCAGGATGGTGTTTCAGTTTGGGATCAACCATGATCTCGTGGCAAAGTAGGAAGCAATCCAGCATTGCTCTCAACACATCAGAAGCAGAATACATTGCTGTATGTTCTACTAGCTGCGAAGCTATATGGCTTCGAAAGTTGCTGACCGACCTATCTGACCTAGAGATTAAGGGTACATTAGATTGTGGTTTCAATTATGATGGAGATCATGATTTCACATTGAGTGGGTACATTGATTCAGATTGGTCTGGAAGTGTTTCTGACAGAAAAATGCACTTCAGGATGCTATTTCAGTTTGGGATCAACCATGATCTCGTGGCAGAGTAGGAAGCAATCCAGCATTGCGCTCAACACATCGGAAGCAGAATACATTGCTGCATGTTCTACTAGCTGCGAAGCTATATGGCTTTGAAAGTTGCTGACCGACCTATTTGACCTAGAGATGGAAGCAACCACGATCCTATATGAGAACCATAGCTGCATAAAGATGTCATAGAATCTTGTATTCCATGACAAGTTGAAGAACATAGAGATTCGTTATCATTACATCCGTGACATGGTGCAGAGAGGAGCCTTAAAGCTCCAGTACGTTAGCACGGATGAACAAGTTGCTGATGTGTTGACCAAGGCTCTATCTTGTGTAAAGTTTGAGCACTTTCGAGATAAGCTTGGTATAGTCCAAAGGGACCTTCCTCGAAAGGGGGAGTAGTTGTTGTGATGAGACATCTGTTGCTTCCAGCTTCATTGCTGTGACGCAAAGTAAGACGTTGAGATGAGACTAGTACTGTGCTTCCAGCTTGAGAAACTGTGACGTAAAGCCAGTCTAGTATCTTGATTCCAGCTTGAGTGCTGTGACGTAAAGCAAGACGTTGAGATGAGACTAGTACTGTGCTTCCAGCTTGAGAAGCTGTGACGTAAAGGTAGTCTAGTATCTTGTTTCCAGCTTGATTGCTGTGACGTAAAGCAAGACGAGTACTGAGCTTCCAGCTTGACAGCTGTGACGTAAAGCCAGTCGTGTATTATGATGAGCCAGCCTTGTGTTGTGATGATGATGATGTATTAGTTTTATACTAATACATATTGATGTAGATGATGATTGCATTCCTTTGAGAATGACGATGAAGAAAACTTCCGATGATTTATAGATATGCCAGTCAGTGTTCCAAGATGATATTGATGATGCTTTCCTCCTGATGCTGTTGATGATAAAGGCCTCTCTCTCGTGTGATGCTTCTGTAGAATACCCTTCTTGTTAAGGTGGAGTGTTGAAATAATGTAACTGCAAAGTGTATTCTTATTATTATTTGATAGATTATTCATTGGATCAATCCCCATTGTGGATTGATCATGTCGGCTGTTGTAAAAAGTCCAAATCCCCTTTTGCGGATTGGTCATAATGTAATTGTAATACGCCGAAAGAGAAGTTTGCCCCAGAATATATCAAAGAGGCCCTAGAATATAATAAAGGTGGTTATAACCACCCAGAATAAGAAGTCGGCCCTGCTAGTGAAAGGACACTCCCGCACGTGCCAGTCTTATATAAATAAGGAGGCTAGTGCTCACTTAGACACACTCACTTGTTCATTGAGAGACAAGTTTCGAAGCTGCAGAGAGAGAGAGAGAGAGAGAGAGAGAGAGAGAGAGAGAGGCGCATCTTTCTNNGAGGAATTTTTGTACTTGTTTGAGTTATCTCTTGGCATTTCTATTGGCTATCTATAATAAGGAAGTTTTGCTAGGTTTTCTGCCCCATGAGGGTTTCCCAGGATAAATGATGTGTCTCTTGTGATTGTGTATTTCTTAGTGATTCTATCTTATGCTATTGTTATCTATTGAAATGCAAAGAACTATCATAATGGCTTAAACATTAACAGAATCAAGAAATTGAAGCGTCCTACCTAACTCTTAACTGGGTCGGAGGGGAATTCCTGGATTCTCCCTAGCTGAGAAAAGTCGACTTAACCGATGCTCAGAAGCTACGCCCTCTCCCTGGAGAAGTGCATCCTCACTGCTACAATGAGATAAATGCTATTGAAGTACGATGGAAGATCTGGGTGATCTTCCCGGTGACTAGGGCGTGTCTCTCAACATCGAAATCAACCTTTGGGTGTCTTCCTCCTGGAATCCGCAAGCTCTCTCCTGAGATGTGGCTCTCTCCTCAACAGACAAGTCAAATTCTTCATAATGATGAATTAGGCTGCTTTACCTTTTCTTATAGCTGCCCGAAACCCTAATTCATTGTTGACCTATTTTTAACTCATTTGTTCTATTTTTAGCTCACTTTAGTTTTGTTGTCGCCTTATACTCACCTGGGAGACGTGGAAGAAATCTTCAATCCATTCTGTGTGTCCTTGGGGGCAAGTGAGAGTTAAGGTGCTGTCACCTAATCCTCAACTCCTCCGTCTAGGCCAACACCTAGCGAAGCCAAGGGGGGTAGTCGCTAACAAATATACTATGGCTTGATCTAAGCTAAGTACAGAAATGAAATGTAGGAGTTTATTATTCTTTTAAACCATCAACCATAAACTGATAAAACATGAAGTAAACATTCACCACGATATATAATCAAATAAGCATGTACTTGCATCAAAAGGATACTGAGAAACAATTGTTAGATGCAAGTTTCATTCAAATTAAATAGATTACCAAACTTGAAATGAAGCCTGTGGCTTTGCTGAGTGTGAAAAATTGAGACCAGTGCCTTAATGTGAATCGTGGGCATTGTAGTTCGCGTGTTTTATTAGGATAAATTGATGTTCAGTTAATGAAATGGTTTGGGCCTCCTTGGAGGTTAACTCTTTATTTGGAAACTTGCGGAGAGCTTTACCGAAACCCAATGGTCTCACCAGTAAAACTCACTCAAAGTGCTGGATGTCCAAAACGGGTGGGAAACCAGGTCTCAAGAGGGCCCGCTTTACTTCTCAGGTCACTTCAAGGTGTTTTCTCACGCATCAAGTTAACTACTTTGGGGGTTGTCCTAATTAAACTATTAACCACTGATCAGCACAGCGTGTATGAACTTACTCCCAGCAGATCGAGACTAGCTCGCAACTGAAGGGTCAGGAACCACACTGTGAGCTGAGGGGAATTTGTTTATTTTATGATAAGTAAAATAAATGTGAGACTAATTACTAGATCCACACTGACCAGGCCTATTGCGAGGTCGCTAAGGGGATGGTTTATTTGCCAAATTGAAATTGCGGAAAATAAAACTAATCTAGCAATTAGTGTTCTACTTTGCAAAAAAGAAAAAAATGATCTAAACTGATTAATTGTGCTTTGTGATGGATTAAAGATTACTTTAGCTTACTTTAGTTATGCAAAATCAAATCTAAGCTAAAACTTGCAAAAATTGACACCACCACCGAAAACACCGTTCCCCCAGGGGGAATGAAGAGCGGGAGCTTGTAGTCCCACTGATTTTATTAGGATCTTTCACGAGATTTTATGGAAGTGACTTGTGACCATTCATTAGGGGGGTCACAAGTCTTTACAATGCTTTACAAAGATTTATTAAGTACAATGGGTGCTCCCAGGGGTCTCAGATGCTCCTAATCCGCCCAAAACGGACAGAGTTTCTTCCTATCTGTTTGTCAACCTGCATAAAACAACGAGCGAAAGATAGCAAAAGATGCCCAAAAAAACACTTTAGAAGTGCCTTGGATTATTAGTAAAAAATCTACAAAAATTTCTAAGTCAAATTCTATGACATACTAGCAAAATTTTAAATTTAAACTAAGTAAAGAAAACCCTTTTCTTACTATTCTTTTCGCTGTCCTAAAACAGAAATATAAAGACAGTAAGCTTTGCTTAAATAAGGAAATTAAGTTCTTGGGAAGCACCTATCTTTAGCCTTTTAAAAATATTGTCGAAAATATTAAGACTAAAGAAGAAAAGAAGCAAGCTAGATCTAGTTGAAACTTTCTTTAGAATTTGAGATCTAAACTACTTGCTTTGAAATGCATAAAGTAAATGAGATATTCAATCTTGGAACCAACAATCTTTTACTTTATGAGTTTTTAGAACAAGTAACCAAATGATATAAATTTGATGAGAAAGAGAAGAAATAAATGCTTGAATTTCTTGAACCCTTGGGCAATGGAGTTTCTTGTTTCGATGGAGAGTGGAGGGACTATGTTACTTCACCACAAATTTTGAAGAGTGAGGGGGCAACAAGCTAGCTTAGCCTCTCCTTCAAATGAGACATCCTGCACAACTTCAAACTTCTTGCAAAGTGGTTAACCGCATTGGTGTCATATAATTTAGAGAAAATTTGAGAGCATTAAAATTAAACAAAATAAACATGCACATCAAACTACCTAGCATATATAAGACAATAGAAACAAAGAAGCAAGCAAGCTTCCTACTTCTATCCTATTGAGAGATAGCTCCCCTTACAAGGCCAAGATTTACTAAAAGAAATTGCAAGAAATAATCAACAACACATATAACTCATGTACACCATACACATAGATGATCCACACACAATAGCTCTACAACATCAAGTAGCATCCAAAGCCTTTTTATTCAAATAGAAATGATATACCGATTACAATAGCAAGCATCTCAGCCAAGCTCCAACCAACTAACAATGGGAGAGTATGCTTTTATTTATATAAGTTTGGGTGAAGATCCCAATGAGGAGGGCACACCAAGTGAAGGAGGAGGGCGCACCGTGTGGTAGAGGATGGGCTGCCAAGTGTGGGATGAGGGCCGCCACCTCTCCCACATCAATACAAGTGTCAATCAAAAGGTTTGGAACTCCAAGGGCGCGCCACCTCTTAATGGAGTGGGCTGCCACCTCAAGGATGTGCCACCTCTCCAAGAGGGGCGCACCTCCCAATGCACATGTGCTCAAATCTAACTACCACATCATCAATCAACCACCAATTACATTGGCTTTGTCTCCTTTGACCCTCTCCTTGACTTTTGTGCTTTTTTTTTTTCCTTTAACATGTCCCCACATGTTCCTTTATTTTTGCCCTTGCTGATTTTTATTGATTTTATTCGACTTTTTTGGGTTTTTGAGAGTAAAATTAATTTTAAGTGATTAAAATCACTAATTTTATTCAAACAAGTGGGTACTTAGGTAGTATGGGTGCTCTAGGTCTAAAAATGAGCATCCCCATGGCCTATTTAGTCCCCTAGTACCACTTTTTTAATGTATCTTTATTTTTTAATTAACTGAAAAAATTAAAAAATCTTAGGGGGGACTTAATACATTTCCATAAGACTCTAGGAGGATGTTTGGCATGGCAATATACATTAGACATTAGGCTTAGATCCATGCTCAAGCTTAACCATGGGCATATACTCTAGCTCTAGAGGAATTGAGTGAAAAAACTCATAAATTATAAATTGCCTGAAAACGACAAAATATAATTAGTAAGTGAAAAAACACTCCAGAGTATAACTCACCCTTAGGACTTAAGGTGGCTAAGACCTTTTACAAGTTCATCATGCAAACATCTCTTATTACAATTTTTTATGGAAATGTAAAGAGAAAAGGTGGTCTTTACGACCGACTGAACTTTTGAACTCTGAATTATGAACAAATGATGTTCAAACTTTGGCGGCTCGCTGGAAGTCCATCTTAGTGCAACTTTGATGGATAACATGGGCTCCATATGGGGACGTGTGCTTGATCTTTTATTCTTTAAAGGAAAGCGTACGAGAATTCAGAATCATATGGCCTGCATTCACCGAAATGTTTTGTCAATAACATGTCCATATATGAAATCCAACATTAAACATGAGATGCAGAAATAATATACATGTATATACAAATATTTTACAAAAATAAACTATGTACAACAAAATTTATACTATGTACATTATTCTACAAAGATAAACTATGTACATGAAATAAATGAATTTAAAGTACAGAGGATAGGGTTTAGAGAATATGATACAACAGATGTCCCATGAACATCAGATGACTTCGTTGAAGAAAGGCTTGAGAAGTTGACCATTTACTGGTAGTGGCAACTTCTCACCGTCCAATCTGCTTAGGACAAAAGAGTTCTTTCCAACTACATCCTGGATAATATAAGGCCTTGCCCATAAACTATTGAACTTGCCGTGGCTTCCTGGTTTCTCTTTCCATTTGTCCCATAAGAGGACTGTATCACCTGCCTGGAAATCCCTTTGTCTTGAGGATTTATCAAAGGTTCTTTTTATCTTTTCCTGATTTTTTATGCTTTGATCAAGGGCTTTCCTTCTGTTTTCATCTAACTCAATTATCTGATCAATCCTGCTTTGATGAAAATCTTCATCTAAGCCATACTTCTGGACAAACTGATACACTGGAAGCTTGAGGTGTACTAGCAAAGTGACTTCAAGGCCGTAAACCAACTCAAAAGGACTCTTCCCTGTTGAACTCTTCTTTGTGATCCTGTCAGCCCAAAGTGCAAACTTCATCTTATTGTCCCATGATCTCTTGTTATCCCCAACAGTTTTCTTAAGGATTGTCATCAGGTTCTTGTTACTAGACTCAACAAGACCATTTCCTTAACTGATCCTTGAATATGTGGTTCATGCAAGATTGAAATGTTGCTGATGCAGTGGTTAGCCCAAATGGCATAACTAAGAACTCAAAATGATCGAAGTGGCATTGAAATGTCGTCTTCTATATGTCCTTCTCTTGGACGCTGATCTGATCAATCTTCGAGAAGTAAACTGCCCAATGCAGTTCATCCATCAACTCATCGATGCGAGGGATAGGATACAAATTCTTCAATGGTTTTCTTGTTCAAGGCTCGGTAGTCGATGTACATACTCATGGTACCATCCTTAATTGCTTTCTCTATCTCATCCTTGAACCTCCTGGGATGACGGTAGGGTGGTGTGATCATAGGTTTGCCCCCCTCCTCCAACTCAATGGTGTGCTCAAACCCCTTGTTAGATGGTCTCCCTTTTGGAATCGAACCAAAAACCTGCTGATGTCATCACAACAAGTTCTTGATCTCTGTCTGATACTGGTGTTGACCCTTTGAATGCCACTGTGTAGTAATCAAGCACTCTGCGGGATATGCTACATCCCCACGCTTGAAGATGCTCTCCATCCTCTTGGTCGAAACTGTCCTAAGTGCCCCTGTCGACATGCCCCTCTGTACAATCATCTTCTCGTCACTATCTCTGAACCCCATCTACAAGGTTTGGTAGTTGGTGGTGATTTTTTACAAGGTGATCAACCATTGGACTCCCAACACCACATCTTTTTCAAATAGGTCAACTACATAAAATGTGTCTCTCACGTTGTAGTTACCTAGCTTTATCTCCATGTTCGGAACTCTGTCTGGACACTCCACTGTGTGGCCATCTGCTACTGCAACATCAAACCCCTCAAAGTCCTCTGTTTGAAGTGCCTGCCTCGATACCAATGAAACATCAATGAAGTTGTGGGTGGCCCCACCATCTATCAGGGCGATTGCCCATTGTCCCTGAATAGTCCCACTGATCAGGAGGGTATCATACCCGGGAACACCAAAAATGGTCGCTATGACTCCTCCCCTTGCTGGTTTTCGTCTGTTAGCCTGCTCCGGAGGTTGTAGTGCTACTGGTGGGTGGGTCCTTGTCGGTGTCGGTGGTCTCCGGGGAGGCAACTCCTCTCCGTGTGATGGCTCTTCCGCTGAGCTAGTGGATCCATTGTCCTTCTCCTCCTCCTCACTATCCACACTGTCTGCTGCCACCTCAATATAATGGATCTCTCCCTTGCCGATGCACCTGTGGCCTAGGACCCAAGGGTCCTTGCAGGGGAAGCAGAGCTTCTTCCTCATAAGCTCTTGCCTCGTCTTATCATCCAACTTCTCCTTCCCTTCCACTCTCTCTGGAATGGCTTTCTGTCTCGGTCCCTCTGTGATACAAAGGGTTTGGAAAAGGGTTTATTCTTCGGCGTTGTCTGCCAAATATTGAGTGCGTAAGATGGCATCCTGCTAGGTGTGAGGCCTTTATGCCTTCACCCATCCTCCCAAAGGTTATGTGAGTCCCTCTGTGAATAAGCTAATCAACCTGGGCTCTGAGATATCTGTCATTGCTCTTGCTACCCATTGAAACTCCGTGATGAATGCCTCTGCTGTGCAAGTTTGTCTGAATTGGGCTAGATCCCTGAAATGGAACTTTGGATCCCTCCTGTCAAACCTGTCCATGAGTCTTTGTGTGATCTCCCTGTATGAAGTGATGTGACTGTTACCCAATGTCACCAGTCCATCATGCCACCACTCGTGTGCCTCCTCCTCCAAGTATAGGGTAGCGAAACTGGTGACCTCCCTCTTGGTAATCTGGTTGAGCTTGTAGTACGTGTCTAGCTTTTCTACCCAAGCTCTGGAAGTGCATTTGGACGATCCGTCAAAAGAAGGTATGGTGAGTTTACCAATTTTTCGGATGAAATCTAGGTTATTCCCCTGCTGCTGCTATTGTCCTCCTCTCTGGGGCTCTCTGAGGCGGTTCCTGAGTCTGAGTCCACAGTACTCGTCCAAGGTCATGACCTGATGCAAGTCACGGCCCAATGTTGCATACTCCCTCCTGTACTCTGGAATGCCCTCTGCCTGAGTGGGCGACCTTTGTGCTATCGATTGTTGTGCTGCTGTTCTGGGTGCCCTATGGAAATTGGGGAACAATGGCCTGGGAATCATATTCGAAGAGGTGTATGTGCGAGTAGATGACTAGGGTGTACTGCCAGCCCCTGAGTTCCCCTGTGCTAAATGTGGGGCTTGTGTGCCCGGGGTGCCCACCATAGCCAATCTATCAACCATCTGCGCTTAGGACTGAGTCATGGCCTGCTGATTGACTACTAGATTGCTGAGTGCCTGCATGAAGGTTGCCTCTGGTTCCATGGGGGCCTTGCCACTGCCCTCTGGTCTCTCATATCTGTTTCCCAACATCCTCTTTGCCCTTCTCTCAGCTTCCCTGTGTGCCTCTTCCTCTTCCTCTAAACTAGGAGGAAAAGGGTGAAAATCTGGTCTGGGTCTCCTCTCCCTGCGTCTGTTGTAATTGACATACTCGTCACCTACGTGCTAAGTCACAGGCTGGCAAGACTAAAGCTCTTATACCATTGTAATATCCCAGATCCGGCTAGTCTAGGAAATGTTGCTAATCTGCTATGTTTGCTGTTTGGTTTGATACATTGGGGGTTTCTGGATGCGTTTAAGGTGCGGGTTTTAAGATGCTTGCTGTTTTTCGCATGTGTCTGTAGAGAAATAAGTGTTTACAACATATGAATAAGCATACAGATATTAAATGACACAAAAGACTGCAAATCATATAGTATGATATGTCTGCGGTTTACAATGGCATATGCGACTGAGTAAAATAAATCTCTCTGCTAGATTAGTGACTAAAGGAACTTAGCTAGAATGCAATAAGAAAACTAAAACAAAAATACCCGATAATAGAAGAATGTTGTTGGATTAATGGATGAGTTGTAGGATCTGCTGTAAGCTACGACAATTCATACGACAACTGCTGCAGGATTGGAATGCTCGACTTGGTGGCTAAACTCCTCGGATATGTCTAGAAACTATCTCAAACAATGCACCTTGCTCTGTCACTCAGTCCTGGTGACTGATGGACTGACAATTGGCCCTCTGTTGATATGTCTGGAACCCAGATGGATCCCCCTAGGGAAATGTGCCCCCTCTACTGCTGGAAACTGTGCCCTTGTGATATCCCTATCGTAATGGACTAATAAGGGTCTCAAATTGAGCGCCCTGGGCTCCTCTGAAATGGGTTGGAAGGATTTCCCTGGATCTGATCTAATGATCTCTCGAGAATCCCAAATGTGTCCTTGCCAACTGCCGGACCCTCAATGGTTGAGAAATGCGCCCAAGATGATTTCTCCGTCGGAATTTGACGAGAAGTCAGGCAATAGAAGCGTGCTGCCCTCCTCTCAATTGTGTCGAAGGGGAATCGATGGATTCTCCCAGGCTGGGACAAGTCGACTCAACTGATGCTCAGAAACTGCGCCCTTTCCTTGGACAATTGCGCCCTCACTGCTGCAACTGGATAAATGTTGTTGAAGTACGATGGAAGATCTGGGTGATCTTCCCGTTGACTAGGGTGTGTCTCTCAACACTGAAATCAACCTCTGGGTGTCTTGTTCTTGGAATCCACAAGCTCTCTGCTGAGATGCGCCTCTCTCCTCAACTGACAAGTCGAATTCTTCATAATGATGAATTAGGCCGCTTTACCTTTTCTTATAGCTGCCCGAAACCCTTATTCGTTGTTGACCTATTTTTAGCTGATTTGTTTTATTTTTAGCTCACTTTGGCTTAAAAGCGCTTTTAGTCAGTTTTAGCTCAATGTCACTTTTGAATTATAACACCCTCGACTGAAGTGACCTCTAGTAATCCTGTTTACCCCTGTATGGCCCTGGCTATAGTCTAATGAGGTTGTTTAGACTATTAAACCTCCTCTTTGTAGCCCCTATTTGGAAAGGGACATTACAGTACTAGGACTGAAGAAGAATTTGCTCTCAGTCTCAGTTATGTAGGATAGGTGTTTTGTTGTCATGAAAGGGAAAGTACTCATACGTCCAGAGGGAGCTAGCCTTGACACGACAATGAGAATTGGGGTTAGAGAGGGCAATTTATACAAGTTACAGGGCCAACTTGTTCATGCTATTGTACATGATAGTGACAACCTGTGTGAGTTATGGCACAAGAGGATGGGACACTTGCACTACTATTCGTTGCCAATTCTGAGGTAGATTGCCACTAGTCTACTTGATTTTAGTATTGAGCAACAGGGCATGTGCAGAGGGTGTGCACTTGGCAAGAATGCCAAGGTTGCTTTAACAGGCATCGAGAGTTGGATCAAGGGGATCTTGGATCTTATACATACATATGTGTGTGGATCGAGGTCAATGATAGATGATGAGGAAAAGGAGGCCTTGAAGGAAGAACAATGTTTAGAGACTTCTAGTGTGGGGAGTCAGCCTTTAGGTGGGGAGGAGTTAACCCATGCCAGTTTTGTCAAGAGACCCAGATGATTCATGCAGATATTGAGGAATGCTCAAGAGCATGTTGAGGCCTTGTTATCGCACAATTTGTAGTTAGGATAATGGATTGATGAAAAGAGGTCCAGTTGGCGTAACTGAACCAATCTCACCCACTGTCACCTTGATGGGAAAGTTCTTTCTATTTAGGGAGGTAAGGCCCAAGGGAGACGTCCTCGATAACCTGGGGTTTTGAGAAGGGAAAGGGTTTAGCAAGGCTAAGTGATAATAATCCCCCTCACAAGTCACCACCTAATCAGAAAGTCCTGCTTATAGCCAATAAAGATAACTGAAAGTAGTAACCAAGAAGTATCCCTGCCCGAGAACAAAGCAACACTGAAACTACGTGTGCAAGCTTGCTTGCTGGTTAGTATTTCATATAATCAATGACTTTCTGATAATAAGCAATTGAGCAATAATATTG
>CBVK0103192777.1:0-10217 GCA_900067695.1 Picea abies | reverse complement strand
TTTAAAAAGGCGTGCTATGGCATTGAGTTGTCCCTCCACGTGGGCTTTGTTGACGATGCTCCTGCTTCAATATAGAATAATTTTGTTTTCTTTTAGTTGTATAAAGTATATTAGAATAGATACTACAAAATACCTAATTCTACATATCCTATGAAACAATACTTTGCAAGTAAAACAAAAACTCCATGTGGATAATTAAATGGAACACAATTTATATATGTCATCTTTATAATAAAATAATTATGTATAAACTAATTGAAAATAGTCGAGGAAGATGGTACCATACTTAGGAATTTCTCATAAATTAAGGAGGTAGCAATAGCTTACTTCGAGGAATTGCACATAGAAAATGAAGGGGTTGACTCAAGTATAACAATGGAAATTCTAGAGAACATCCCCTTTTCTCATTTTGAAAGAATAAATTTGTATCTCAAGGAGAATATTGAGAATAAATATACAGTGAAATCTAGGGGTTGGTCTTAGATAAAGCTCTATGCCCATATGGATTTATAATTGATTTCTATAGAGTATGCTGAAATGTAGTCAAAGTTGATCTCAAAAGGTTGTTGCAACATATTCAAAAGTCCTTTAGGATAGGTAGTGGCACAAACTCATCCTTCCTTTCTCAGATTACTAAATATGTCAACCCTTTTTATTTCTCTTGGTTTCTACCCGGTTTTTTTTTGTGACACTTCTTATAAAATCTTATCCAAGGTCATAGTGAACAAGATGAAAAAGTTATTACATAAAGTAATATCAGATAATCAAGGAGGATTCATGTAGAATAGGTAGATTGCGGACAACATCATAATGGTTCAAGAAGCCATTCATTCTAGTGGACAAAGGGATGATAATTAAGATTAGCATGGAAAACACTTTTGACAAGGTGTGGCACTATTTTATTTTAGATATTATGCATAAGTTTGGGTTTTGTTCATCTTTTATTCATCGGATCTCAACATGCATTTGTAATCCTTGGATTTCACCTTTAGTGAATGGGATACTAATAACCTTCTTTAAGGGGAGTATGGGATTGCATCAAGGATTACCCTTAGTTCCTCTTTTATATATCATTATGGTTGAATCCTTGAGTAGGAAGTTGGAGGCAGAAAGGTGAAATGGAAATATTCTAGGGATAAAAATAGTAAGGGGAGTGAAAAGTATAAATTGATCTCAATTTGTTGATAATACTCTACTAGGGGAACATCCACAATAATGTCCTCTCATTTTAAAAGAGCACTGGATATGTTTATTGAGGCATCAAGAGGAAAAATCAATAACAACAAGAGCTAAATATATGGATGGAACATCAACCAACATTTTCTCCTAGCTATATAAATAATATTCATTTTCCCCCATCAAGAGACATGGATATATTTTAAGTATATAGGAATGACAATCAACTTGTCAAATCCTCTATCTCAAGCTTGGAAAAATATTTTTGGGAAAATCAAAACAAGATTTCAACAGTGGGTATGGATGGAACATCAACCAAAATTTGTTCCTATCTATATAAATAATAATCATTTTCCCCCATCAAGAGACATGGATATATTTTAAGTATATAGGAATGACAATCAACTTGTCAAATCCTATATCTCAAGCTCGGAAAAATATTTTTGGGAAAATCAAAACAAGATTTCAACAATAGAGATAGTAGTGGTTGAACCCAACAAGAAGGGTATTACTTATAAAATCTAGTTTATCAGCCTTACCAATATTTTAATGCTCAACCATGCTAGCGACTAGTGGAGTGATGCAACAAGTGGGTCAAGAAATTAGAAAGTTTCTTTGGAAAGGATGTAAGATAAACAAAAAAAAATCATATGGTCAATAGGAAAATTGTTTAGGCTACCAATAAATATCGAGGCCTAGGGATAAAAAACCCATGAATTATGAATCTTTCCCTGAGGCCAAATTCATTTGGAGGCTGATCTCAGGTAGTTTGTACTAGTGGAAGAAATTTATTCATAGGAAATATCTCATTGGAGATTGTTTTCGATGCCTAGACTAGTCATTGGATAACAGGAAGGGTTCTCCAATTTGGAAGCTTATCAAGGTTGTTGCCCCTATAATTTAAGAAAAACTCACATGGATTCTACGTAATTAAAAGTCCATACTTATTTGGTAGGAAAGTGTAATGGCGAATCCACCATTGTAAAGGAAACTGGAGTTTCTCCCACTGAAAATATGGATGGATGATCAAAAACTCAAAATGTTGTATGATATCTCAATTTGGTCTTCTAGATGAAGGAATTGGTTGGGTTGGTCTATTGGTGAACCTCTAACACACCTCCTCCTACTATTCCATGTTCTTCATGACTCCCTCAAAGGATGTGCACCATGGGATGTTTCTTTATCATATTATTGTTGGAACATCAAGCATTGATGGTTCATCACACATCTCCTAGGTTCAGTTGGTTAAGAGGTCGACCTACATCTGGATATAGCTTATCGGGGTATAGACCGACACACCACACTAGTTGATCAAGTAGTCGACGTGCCTGTCAGTTGGACAGTAGACCAGAAGTCAAATATATTCGGGTAGTGGATTGAAAAACTCAAAAATTGACTACGAGTTGGATACGTACGCAGTCAGGTCGAGTCCTATTGAGTAAACTTGGTAAAGCATATTTAGCAGATTCAAATATAAAAAATAATGATTACATGTGGACAATATATTCTGGATTCTATGGAAGTTGGTTAGACATTGAGACTATAAAAAGTAGACCCCTAATGGGTCATTATCATCATGGCAATATAAAAAGTAGACCCCTTGGGTCATTAAGAAACCCTTGAAAGCATTAAAGAAGATATTGAAGACAAAATTACAATTTGACCCCACAAGTAAATTAAGGGTGACTTGAATTGTATAAACAAAGGCTTGATCATTTCATTTGACACACCAACACAACTCTTCTCATCAAGTGCACAAGTCCTAGTTTCCAGTTGCATGCTGCGAAATTTTGAGGTGCATTATCTTTTTGGAGATCTTTTGTGGTGCACTATCTTTGAGGGTTCTTCCTGATACAAGGGTGAAACTATCTTGTACTAGGGTTTCTTAATTTTAATGGTGATATACTTGGACTAATATCTTCTTAATAAAATTTGTTGGCTTTTCTCCCAAGGTTGGGTTTCCTAGGATAAAAATATTTTGTCTACTATGCATGAGTATCTTTTATGATTCTATTGTTTCCGCTGCAACTTATTTTGGTTGATATTTTCAGTGTGTAATTATTCTATCATAACATCAACATAAAATTCTGTTTGAAATCATAAGGAAATAATGATCAAATCTAAAAATTGAAAATTCAACATGGTTTCAGAGATTTGTTGAAATATGTCACATGTCTAAACTTTCTCTAAAGGTTGCTGGGAATTTATTGGACAATGTTGGGACTAATTTTTCTAAAGGTTAGCACATCTACTAGTGCTCTCAGATTGGCATTTGGTCAAAGTTGGAATTTTAGGGTTTCAGGCTTGGTGGCATTCTTCAGGTCATCAAACCCTTTGATTTAGAATTGAAGACTTCTTCTTGTCAAGATGGTGTCCAGTCTGATATTAGAAGACAAGCTTTATGGTGCTACAAATTTCAGATTTTGGAAGACCAAGATACTGTTCATATTATGTGAAAATGAGATTCAAAAATATGTAAAAGAAAATGTCTCAGAAGCAGAAAGTCCTGAAGAGAAATTCAGGCACAAGAAGAAATAATACAAAGGAATCTAATCTTGATGAGATTGCAGATGAAATTTGGAAATACTGTTTATTTTAGTGATACCTAGTTGGTGGATAGTGGTTCTTCTAGACACATGACAAGTTACCACTATTCTCTTAGGGATTTAACCGAGAAGGACTCAACATTACAGGTGGAACTTGGAAACAATGCCAAGTATGCAGTAAAAGGTGTTAGAACAACATCGTTTCAAATTGAGTCTGGATATTCTCTACATATGAGAGATGTATTGTTTGTACCAGGATTAAAGAAGAACCTTCTCTCTATCTCAACATTGGAGGATATAGGTTAAAGAGTTGCATTTGTAGATGGTCAGGTTCTTGTATGGCCTAAGGGCTCAACCATAGACTCAACATGAGTGATTGGTGTTCGAGAGGGAGGATTGTACAGATTATAAGGGCATCTAGTCCAGTCATTGGTACATGAAAATATCAGTTTATGTGAATTATTGCATTAAATATTTTCTCACCTACATTATAGGTATTTTCCATTATTAATAATAATGGTTACATGTATTCCAGAGCTCCAGGTAGAGCATGAGGGTGTTTGTAGGGGAGTTACACTTGGAAAGAATACCAAGGGACCTTATTCAAGCAGTGATAGTAAATCCAAAGGGATCTTGGATCTACTACATTCAGAATATGTATGTGGATCGATGACAATATCATCCTTGGGTGGATTCTTATACTATGTGACATTCATTGATTATTTCTCCTGGAAGACATGGATATACTTCATGAATACAAAGGATGAAGTCTTCAACAAGTTCTAGGAGTTTAAGGCTTAGGCAGAGAACTTGATGGGGGAAAACATCATGGTTTTAAGGACATATAATGGAGGAGATTATACTTCCACTGACTTAAGTGATTTTAGCAAGGAAGTAGGGATCAAGAGGGAGTTAATAGTTCCTTACAACCCTCAACAGAAAGATGTTGTGGAAAGGAAGAATATGTCCATTGTGGAGGCTGTAAAGGCAATGATTCATTATCAGAATATACCCATGTTCTTATGGGAAGAGGCATCTAGCACAACATTTTATGTTCAGAATAGGAGTCCTCACTGGATATTGGGAGATAAGACTCCTGAGGAGGAATTCATAGGAGTGAAGCCAAAGGTCATGTTGCATTTGAGAATCTTTTCTTATCTAGTATACATTCATGTGCCCAAGGAGAAGAGGGTGAATTTATAACCTTCTGGAAAGAAGGATAATTTTGTGGGATACAACGAGACTTTAAAGGCCTAGATGATCTACATTCCAGGACAATGTCAGATTGAGGTTAGATGAGATGTTACTTTTGAGGAAGAGGTATCCTTCATGAGGTCTAGAGAGTCTCATATGGAGATTTATAGTCAGGAGTAGGAGGCTTCAAAGGATAAGGGTAAATATCCCTCTAGTCTAGTTTTTCATCCTTCAGACTATCAAGAGTAGTCAGTATGGCCAATATAGCTAGTGGATGTACCTAGAGATGCTACAGTGACTAGGAAGAGGTCAACATGGATTCGTGACACTTTGTAGGATGAAAAGGGGCATGTAGCTCTCAATGTTACTTTCAGAGAGAACAAACAACCTCATAGGTTCTCAAGTTATATGGCATTGATGAGTCACATAATTGATTTTGAACCTTCCAATTATGCGGAGGTATCAAGTCAACAAGTTTGGAAGGATGCCATGATAGAAGAGTATTAGTCCATCATGAAGAATGATGTGTGGGAAACAGTTCTGAGACTAGAGGGGAAGTCAATGGTGACTTCCAAGTGGATCTCTAAGATCAAGCATGCATCAGATGGTAGCATCAATAAGTACAAAGAAAGGTTTGTGGCAAGAGGATTCTCTCAGAAAGAGGGAGTGGACTATGAGGAGACTTTTTCTCCAGTCACCAGGTACACTTCCATCAAGACTATTATTTCTCTTGCTTCAATTATGGGTTAGAGATTACATCAGATGGATGTGAATACCACATTCCTCAATGGTGTGATTGAGGAGCAAGTGTACATAGAGAAACATCATGGCTTTGTGATACATGGGAAGGAGTCTCATGTTTGCATATTAAATAAGGATTTGTATGGACTCAAGCAGGCACCCAGAGCATGGTACTCTAGGATTGATGGATACTTGATGAGTTTGGGATTCACTAAGAGTGATGCAGATCCCAAACTTTACTACAAGGTTTTTGATGGTGATCCATTGATCTTGGTACTGTATGTTGATGATATGTTCCTTACAGGGGAAGAGAGGCTCATTGTCAGTTGTAAGAGGGAGTTGGCTTCAAAGTTAAAAATGAAGGATCTTGACTTGATGCATTGTTTCTTAGGATTGGAGGTGTGGAAAAAAAAAGATCAAATATTCCTCGGATAAGGGAAGTACACAGTTGAGATCTTGAGCAGATTCAATATGATGGAATGGAATCCCATGGCTACACCTATGATGAAAAGTATGAAGAAACTGAGTGATACCGCTTCAAATTCAGATTTGATGGATCCCACTATGTATAGTAAGATGATTGGATCCTTGATGTACATCGTTAACACCAAGAAAAATATTTTCTTTGTAGTGAGCACCTAAGCCAGTTTATGGTTGAGTCGAGGAACTTATATTGGGTTGCAACAAAGCAAGTGTTGAGGTACCTATGTGGTATAGATGGATATGGTCTGAGATATGTCTCTAGTGGTGAAGTGAGGTTGCAGGGATATATTGATTCTGACTAGGAAAGGAGCGTAGTGAATAGAAAAAGAACCGTAGGGTGCTCTGCTTCATCTCAGGATCAGCTATGACATCCTGGTTTAGCAGGAAGTATAATTATGTAGCACTCAATACATCAGATGCGACGTATACTGTAGCAAGTGTTGCAAGTCGTGAAGCATTATGGATTCAAAAGCTTCTTGAAAGACTATTTGATTAGGAGCTAGAAACAACTTTAATACCTTGTAATAATTAAAGTTGTGTCAAGCTTTTAGAAAATATAGTATTTCATGACAGGTTGAAGCACATTGAGATCAAATATCATTTCATCTGATACATGGTATTGAAGGGAGCAGTACAACTCCAATACATATCAATAGATGAGAAGATTGTAGACATCCTCACTAAGCCTCTGCCTAAGGTGAAGTTTGTATACTTCAGAGACAAGTTTGGCATGATGCAAAATGTCTCCCTTGCTAAGAGGCAATGTTTATGTTTCTCCAGTTAGCAACATCGGATATACATTCTCCCAGATTGGTCATGCATATTTGACCAAGGAAAATGATACATTCATCCATGATGATTTGGATAGTGGTGAATGGCCCAGGGGCATTCTTTCTCCTATTAGTCATGCTGATTTGACTATGAGTGAAGAAGACTCAATATGTTCTCACATTTCCTACTCTAGGATGGAGTGATCTATTTTTATAGGGCAGGTTTGACTTTTTTACAAGTATATTCTAATGTTGAAGATGTAGGCTCAAGAGACCTCTTGTGATGAGGGGATTCTCCATGAATATACTCAACATTAGATCCCTATACTAATTAGATGTGCATTTGAGGAGAAGAAAAAATCAACAAAGCTCATGAACAACGTTTTTAATGAAGAAGCGATGCCAAGAAGACAAGACAACCCATTAGGAAACCCTAGAAAGAATTAAAGAAGATATTAAAGACAAAACTACAAGTCGACCCCACAAGTAAATTAAGGGTGACTTAAATTGTATAAATAAAGGCTTGATCATTTCATTTGACACACCAACACAACTCTTCTCATCAAGTGTGCAAGTCCCAATTGCAGCTGTGAGTTTCCAGTTGCACAAATTTTGAGGTGCACTATCTTTTTGGAGATCTTTTGGGGTGCGCTATCTTTGAGGGTTCTTCCTCATACAAGGGAGAAACTATATTGTGCTAGGGTTTCTTCATTTTAATGGTGATGCCCTTAGATTTATCTCTTCTTAAGAAAAGTTGTTGGGTTTTCTCCCAAGGTTGGGTTTCCCAAGATAAAAATATCATGTCTACTATGCATGGCTATCTTTCTATGATTCTATTATTTCCGTTGCAAGTTATTTTGGTTGAGATTTTTAGTGTGTAATTATGCTATGATAACAGTGGCATAAAATTGTGTTTGAAATAATAAGGAAATTAATATTAGATCTGAAAATTGAAAATTCAATAGTAAACACCAAGCCCGCTTACTTAAGGGAAAGGGAAAGATGGATCCCCAAAATAGAGGGAAACCTAACACCTCTACACAAAAACATGCATACCATGACTAGGGACCCCAAAGATAACCACAACAAAGTCATAAGAAGAATACATGTCAATACTATGGAAATACTGGACATGTTGATGATTTGTTTCTTATGGGGCCAGAGAATCTCATTGTCGGGTGTAAGAGGCAGTTGGCTTCAGAGTTCGAAATGAAGGATATTGATTTGATGCATTGTTTCTAGGGATGGGAGATGTAGAATAAACCAGGTGAGATCTTCCTCAGAAAAGGTAAGTACACATTTGAGATCTTGAGCATATTCAATATGATAGACTACAAGTCCATGGAAACACCTATGATGACAAATATGAAGAAGCTAAGTGATTTAGCTTCAGATTCAGATTTGGTGGATCCCACTATGTATAGGAAACTGATTAGATCCTTGATGTACTTGGTATTGACACCAAGCCATATATATATTTTATTTACGGTGAGCACCCTGAGCCAATTTATGGTTGAGCTGAGGCACTTACATTGGGTTGTAACAAAGCATGTGTTGAGGTACCTGCGTCGCATAGTTGGATATGGTATAAGATATTCCTCTGGTGGTGAAGTGAGGCTGCAAGGATATATTGATTCTAACTGGGAATAGAGTGTAGTCAACAGAAAGAACACCTCGAGGTGTTTCTTCATCTTAGGATCAACTATGATATCTTAGTTTAGCAGGAAGTATAATTTTGTAGCACTCAATACACCATAAGAAAATTGTATCACATATAATGTCGCAAGTCGCGAAGCAGTATGGATTTCGAATCTTCTTGCAGGACTACTTGATTAGGATCTAGAAACAACCTTAATACATTATGATAATCAAAGTTGCATCAAGATTTCGTAAAATCCAATATTTTATGATAGGTTGAAGTACATTGAGATCAAATATCATTTCATCCAATACATGGTACATAGGGGACCAATAAATCTCCAGTACATATCCACATATGAGCAGATTGCAAACATTCTCACCGAGCCTTTGTCTAAGGTGAAGTTTTCATACTTTAGAGACAAGCTTGGCGTGATGCAGAATGTCTCCCTCACTAAGGGGGAGTGTTTATGTTTCTCCAGTTAGCAGCATCGAATAGACATTCTCCAAGATTGGTCATGCTAATTTGACCAAGGGAGAATGATACATTCACTCATGGGGCCATGTTGATTTGGATAGTGGTGAATGGCCCAGGTGAAGTATTTCTCTTATTATTCAGATTTGTTTGACTAGGAGTGAGTAAGACTCGAGATGCTCTCACATTTCCTGCTCCAAGATGGTGTGATCTATTTTTATAGGGAAGGTTTGGCTTATTTACAATTCTACTCTAATGTTGAAGATGTAGGCTCAAGAGACCTCTTGTGATGAGGGGATACTCGGTGAATATACTCAACATCAGAGACATATATTAATTATATGTGCATGTGAGGAGAATAAAAAATCAACAAGGATCATGAAAAACTTTTCTTGTGAAGAAGAGATGCCAAGAAGACAAGACAAACCATTAGGAAACCCCGAAAAGCATTAAAGAATATATTGAAGACAAATTACAAGTCGGCCACAAAAGTAAATTAAGGGTGACTTGAATTGTATAAATAAAGGCTTGATCATTTCATTTGACACACCAAAAGAAATATTCTCATCTAGTGCACAAGTCCCAGTTGCCAGTTGCAAAATTTTTGAGGTGCACTATATTTTTGGAGATCTTTTGGGGTGTGCTATCTTTGAGGGTTCTTCCTCATACAAGGGGGAGATCTTTTGGGGTGTGCTATCTTTGAGGGTTCTTCCTCATACAAGGGAAAAACTATCTTGTGTTAGGGTTTATTAATCTTATTGCTGATGTACTTGTATTGATATCTTCTTAATAAAAATTGTTGGGTTTACTCCCAAGGTTGGGTTTCCCAGGATAAAAATATCATGTCTACTATGCATGGATATCTTTCTATGATTCTAGTGTTTTCGATGCAACTTATTTTGGTTGAGATTTTTAGTGTGTAATTATTATATGATAAAAATGGCATAAAAATCTTTTTGAAATCATAAGGAAATAATTATCATATCTAAAAATTGAAATTTCAACAATAAACTCTAGGCCCACTTACTTAAGGGAAAGGGAAAGATGGATCCCAAAAATAGAGGTAAGTATACCACCTCTACACAAAAACCTGCATATCATGACTAGGGACCCAGATACAACCACAAAGAAGTTGTAAGAAGAAGACATGTCAGTACTATGGAAATACTGTACATGTTGATGATATGTTCCTTA
>CBVK0103192680.1:0-10512 GCA_900067695.1 Picea abies | reverse complement strand
CTTGGAATTGGAAGACAAATTTGTCCAAGTGAAATTGGAATTGTTGTTTTGATTTTCTCGTGCTTCTTGGAATTGGAAGACAAATTTGTCCAAGTGAAATTGAAATTGTTTTTTGTATCTTCTTGTTTCTTCTTGGAATTTGAAGATAAATTTGTCCAAGTGCAATTGGAATTGTTGTTTGTATCTTGTTGTGTCTACCTGGAATTGGAAGACAAATTTGTCCAAGTGAAATTGGAAGTCTTGTTTGTATCTTCTTGAAATTGGAAGACAAATTTGTCCTAGTCCAATTTGAATTATTGTATTATCTTGTGTCATATTGGAATTAGAAGGCAAATTTGTCCAAGTGAAATTGGAATTCAAATTATTATATGTGTCTTCTTTTGTAATACAAAAACAAAGTTCTCCACTTGGTTGTTCCTTATTACATAATACAAAAAAAAAATTGTGGTGGGTGTTTGGAAGAAAATGTTTATCTTTAAGAGAAAGAAATTCCTCGAGAAAAAAGAAATTGATCGAGAAGGTAGAAGAAGAAGGAGAAAAATTAAAGTTACTTATGTCAAAGTGTAGGCTTTCAAAAGAGGGAAATCCAATTTCTATCA
Organism: Picea abies; assembly: GCA_900067695.1. Taxonomy (NCBI): domain Eukaryota; kingdom Viridiplantae; phylum Streptophyta; class Pinopsida; order Pinales; family Pinaceae; genus Picea; species Picea abies. The sequence continues at coordinate 9,913 of CBVK0103192680.1, read as the reverse complement.
TAATAGATGTCGTTATTGCTTCTCCTCCATCACCGGAAGTAAAGTGCAAGATTTCATTAGCGATAAATCCAAATAATATCTCATCAAGATAACTTTTTGTGTATGACTCTATGATGTAGTATTTTCTTGGAGATGATTATACAATGGATGTAATTAGAGAATAAACTGGTGTACAAGATTATGGTGAAGAAGGTCATGTGGTGCAATCTCTAATTGGATAGTCAGATATTCCAAAAACTAGACAATCCCATGTCCACTATCTTCCCACAATTGATCCTTCAACGATTAAAGGGGAAATAACTACAACATTGTTAACTCCACAATAGGGAGGTCAAGAGTTCCAGAATAGGAGTTCATCATGCCTACCTAGATTGAACATTGCGCAACGAAGAACTCCCAGATGCATTCAGATTGATGAAAGTGGTATAGCATCACTTGAAGTTAAGTTACCTAGTTGTACTATTCATTATCACTCTTATAAAATCATTAAAGAATATTTTGAACCAAAATTCGATGCTCCTAAATGTAAATTATTTTTATCTTTGTTAAAATATAGAAGTTTGACTTCTCTTAGGAGAATTTTAGGCATTAAAAAAATCAAAAGTGTAGAAACAAGTCATCATATTGTTAGAAACCTTGTAGATGATTTTCAAATAATTGCTAAGAAGTCTCATTCTAAAGACCACAATGCAACCCATCATGTCTTGTCCCAGTCAATTATTAGCAAGATCACAAGAAAACATCATTTTCTACAACAAACCTATCACCTCTTGAAATGCAATGTCAAAACCCTTACAAATTATTCTCATAGATGAGATAGCCTCGACAAAGGTGCCCCAACAAATTTGTGGGCCTTCACTGGAAGGCTACCTCATTCTGACATGAAGTTAATTGGAGAGGTTAAGGGACTAGTTCTAGATTTATTGCATAAGAACACAAGGCCCTCTTCGAACCAAAAAGATATACTAAAATTGAGAAGGGTATATAGGGACCATGAAGCCCACATTAAACATTGTCTTGACATTACATAGACAAAATTGTAAGAGATATTTAGAACAATACATAGTGCACTTAACTTAGGCCAAAGAAAACACAATTCAAAACACGTGTTTTTGTATAATCACATTAAGTATGGTTATTATTATCACACACACACACACACACACATACACACACACACACACATATATTTATTGTTTTACATAATACCCTTTTGCAGGAATGCCCTATTATATTGTTGTCGTCGTCTTCGTCTAGAGACTTTATTCACAATATCTTGTGTACAAGTCCAGATGGTTTTACATTTTATCAAAAAAAATGGTTAGATGGGACATGCCCCAGGTGCAGTGGAATGAAATTACTAAGCAAGTGCATCCATGCAGGTGATGAGTTTGAATTGGGGAGGAAGGAGGTTGCATTGAAAATGTTTAAATATGTGACATATGATATCAATGGAGAACAAGAAAGAAAAAATATGCAATTGGTTACTTCCTACGTAGGAGTTTGTGAATTCATGAAGGACTTCGTCGAAAATACATGACATTTTTTTTAGCATGTCCATGTGGCTCGATGGTAGGATGATAATTTTAGAATATGCAGAGATAAATTTCTTGTTGGTACTATGTTATCAGTGGTTGATTTTTCTAAGAATAACACCCTTCAACCACAAAATGAGATCTAAATCCAATATTATCACTCAGATCAAGTCAGCATAATGGTACTTATCACATACAAGAATGGAATGGATAGTAATGAAAAAAAAAAGTTATATTGAAAGAGTAACACTTCTACATAAGCGATGATGGGTGCCATGACTTATCCTACATACAACATTGTTTCCATTTTTTGTACAATTACCTTAAGGAGAATAGCATACCAATAGATAAATGTTGTATTTGGTGAGATGGTTGTGCAGGCAAGTTAAAAAATTATTGTGTATTTTAATGGTTGTGTATGTTGCACAAAAAAATAAAGGTAACACACATTTGGAACCATCTTGAGTCTAAGCACAGGAAAGGGGAGCATGATGGAGTAGGTGCATGCATAAAAATAACATTAAGTAGGAAATAAATGAATTTCATGACTACTTCCCTCATTCGAGATGCATAATCCATTGTTGAATGGTGTTCTTAAGTAATGGGAGAGGGAACAGGAACCCATGAAGACAAATCACACAATAAAGGACATATACATATATATTTTTGGGAGGTGGTTGATGTAGATTGATCACAATGGTATGAATGAAAAGAAATCCAGGAAACTCGTGGATTCCATTCATTTATAACATTAGACAATGCAATAGTTGAAATATGAACGATAAAATTCTCTTGCTTATGTGGTTAATGTCGTAGTAATTAATGGGATGAATGTGAATCAATAGACTAGGTTGATAGATGGGATTGTGTATCACTCCCCATTGGTCAACGTATAACTAAGGAATTATCCCAATTGGAGGAGGAATAATAAAGTATTTCAACATATTATGATCATTTCTAAGATTTCGTACTATTAGGTTCATTGAATCCTTCTATTAAGTTTTGAATAACTACAATTATTTTTTTATGCTTTGGTCATTAAGTGGACTCACATTTTGGCACTCCATTTTTAGAAGGGCACATATACACAGTGGTTTCCCCAAGAGATAATGAATGGGGCATTGATTATTGGTTGGAATGACGGTTACAGGGAAATCATACTCTCATGTGATCTGTAACATACTCCGAAGGCATTGAATTTCTGATTGGGTTGATGGTTATTAAAGGATAATATCTGACACATGATGAAAGAAAAATAAATAAAGGTGGTTATGTATTTCAATATTATAAACCAGTTCAAGTCGTATACCATTTTACAAATTTGGTTATTGGTACAAACCTCCAACTACAAACAATTCCAAGAAAGAACACATCAAAGGTATGAAACTTCTTTCCTTACTCTGAGCACAAGAATCTAATGGAAACCATCAGTATTAGAATTGATCCTAATCGTATACTTTAATTACCATATAGGTTTGTAAAACAAATAATTTTGGCTTCATGTTTACTACTATTAAAATATTTGTAATGTTGTTAAAATATACCATGTCTTTCCTTGCCTTTCCTTTCCTTTCCTTTCCTTTCCTTTCCTTCACTTTATTTTCCTTTCCTTTCCATCCATTCACTTGAATTTCCTTTCCTTTCCATGCCATCACTTTCCTTGCCTTTCTTTTATATGCCTTCACCTTCCTTTCCTTTCCTTTCCTTTCCTTGCTTTTCCTTCACTTTCCTTACCTTGCCTTTCCTTGCCACTTCTTTCCTTGAATTTACTTTCCATCCCATCACTTGCCTTACCTTCACTTGCCATGCCATGCCTTCACTTTATTTGTCTTTCCTTCACATTCCTTACCTTCACTTGCCTTCACATTCCTTGCCTTCACCTTCCTTCACTTGCCTTACCTTAACTTGCCTTGCCTTGCCTTCACTTGCCTTTCCTTCACTTTCCATGCCATATCTTCACTTTCCTTGCCTTCACTTTCCTTTCCTTGTCTTCACTTCCCTTTCCTTAACTTTCCATGCCATGCCTTTACATTCCTTTCCTTGGCTTCAATTTCCATGTATTGTCTTTCCATACAATGACTTGCCATTCCTTTATTTTCCTTCACTTTTCTTCACTTTCCTTTCCTTCACTTGCCTTCACTTTCCTTTCCTTCACTTTACTTACCTTGCATTTCCATTCCATGCCTTCACTTTCCTTCACTTTCCTTTCCTTTAGTTGCCTTTCCTTCACTTTCCTTCACTTTCCATGTCATGCCTTACCATGACATTTCTTCCCATGCCTTTCCTTTCCATTCCATGCCTTTCCATTCATTTCCTTACCTTGTATTTCCTTCACTTACCTTGTCATGCCTTACCATTCCATGCCTTCACTTTTTGTTCCTTAACTTTCTTTTCCTTCAATTTCCTTTCCATTCATGCCTTACCTTTCCTTGCCATTCATTTCCTTGCAATGCCTTTCCATGCCTTTCCTTTCCTTACCATGCCTTTCCTTTCCTTTCCATGCCATGCCTTTCTTTCACTTTCCTTTCCCTCACTTTCCTTCACTTTCCATGGCATGCCTTCCCATGCGTTTCATTTCCATGCCATTCCATGATATGAATTCCCATACTTTTCCTTGCTATGTATTACCTTTTGTTTCCTTTCCTTCACTTACCTTTCCTTGCCTTGCCATTCCATGCCTTCACTTGCCTTCCCATTCATGCCTTGACTTGTCTTTTCATTCATTTCCTTGCAATTCCTTTCCATGCCTTGCCTTTTCTTACCATGCTTTTCCTTTCCTTTCCATGTCTTTCCATGCCATGGATTTCCTTTCCATGACTTTATTTCACTTTCCTTGCCTTTCCTTGCTTTCACTTGCCTTGCCTTCACTTTCCTTTCCATTCATGCCTTGCATTTCCTTGTCATTCATTTCCTTGCAATGACTTGCCATGCCTTGCCTTGCCTTACCATGCATTTTCTTTCCTTTCCATGCCATGCCTTTCCTTGTCATGCATTTCTTTCACTTTCCTTTCCTTCACTTGTCTTGCCTTTCCTTGCCTTTCTTTCACTTTCCATGCCTTACCTTTCCTTACCATGCCTTGCCTTGCCTTTCCATGTCATGATTTCGCTTTCCTTTCATTCACTTACCTTTCCTTGCCTTTCCTTTTATTCACTTTCATTTTCTTGAATTCACATGCATTTCCTTCACTTTCCTTTCCTTTCCTTCACTTACCATGCCATGCCTTCCCATGCCTTGCCTTTGCATGCCATTCCATGCCATGCCTTTCCATGCCTTCCCTTTCCTTGCGTTGATTTTCTTTCACTTTCCATGACATGCATTTCCTTGCCATGCCTTTATTTCACTTGCCTTTACATGCCTTTCCTTCACTTTCCTTTCCATGTCTACCCTAACATGGTGTTAAATTGTCAAACATATGTAATAAGAATTGAGAAAAACCGTAGTGTCGAAGATACTCCAACAAATGATTTTTCGATGGATGAAATGACGACAGAGGTCTCTCCCTAGATGCAACTAAATGCTTTGAATCCAATGCAAATGAGGGTTTTCCATTCCGAGTCCCTATTTTCATTTTATTGCGAGTTGGACCTCACCTCCTCAAGCCATTCAGGGAAATGTGGTCAATTTGGTCTGGGGTATAAAATCCAAATAGAGAGGCATAAAGGAGTTTCGTAATCTCCCAAAAGTCAATATGGTCAAGTCCCATGCGACTACACTACCCAAAAATTCCCGACACAGTGTTCTTGAAAATCGACCTCCTCTTTAGAAATTACACCATGCCTCATTAACCAAAACCTGAGTGCCAAGGATACTCCAAAAAACAGTTTTCTGGTGGAAGGAATGACAGTGGAGGGGGGGGGGTCTAAATGAAACCCAGTGCTTCGGATCCATTGCAACTTACATTTCACCCATCCAAGTCTCGGTTTGATTTTTATCACGAGTTACAACTTGCCTCTTCAAGCCATTCAGGGACATGTGGACAATTTGGTCCAAGGAAATAAAATCCAAACCGAGCAGCATAACAGACTTCCATAAGCTACCACAGGTATATTTTTCCAAGGCCCACACAAATACACTACCAAAAAATTCCCAACACATTGTTTATGAAAATAAACCTCCTCTTATAAAATTACACTATGCCTCATTGACCAAACCCCTAGTGCCATAGATACTCCAACAAATGGTTTTTCGATTGATGGAATTATAGTGGAGCCCCTCGCCTAGCTGAAACCCGATGCTCCAGATCCAATATGACTGACGGTTCTCCCATTCAAGTCCCGGTTTGAGTTTTATCGCAATTTGCAACTTGCCTCTTTAATCCATTCAAGGACATGTGGCCAATCTGGTTCGTGGGCATAAAATCTGAATTGAGCGACATAACATAGTTTCATAAGCTCTGACAAGTCTATTTGGCCAAGTCCCACATGAATACACTACCCTCCTCTTCAAAAATTGCATTATGCCTCATTGAATAAAACCCTAGTGTCGAAGATACTCCGACAAAAGGTTTTCTGATGGACAAAATGATAGTAGAGGGCCCCCCTTGTTGAAAACTAGTGCTTCATATCCAATTCAACTGATGGTTCACAAATACCAGTTTTCTCTTGAGTTTTATCATGAGTTGCAACTCGCCTCTTCAAGTCCTTCAGGTACATGTGTCAAATTTGGTATCGGGTGATAAAATCCAAGCTGAGCGGAATAATAGAGTTTTATAAGCTCCCACAAGTCTATTTGGCCCAGCCCACTTGATTACACTACCCAGAAATTTCCGACACAGTGTTATTGAAAATTGACCTCCTCTTCAAAAATTTCACTATGCCTCATACAACAAAACATTGGAAATCTCATGCAAGTATTTTTATATAATATATATGTGATAACAAGTTGTATAATTACATGCTTAATGAATCCTTTGATTGTAATTTTTACTTATTAAACTTGTTCATTTAGTACAAGGCATAGAAATACATGGAATGGAATGGTATAGAAATCCATGGCATGTAAAGGCATGCAATGGTATGGAAATGCATGGCATGGTATGGAAAGGAAAGGCATGGCATGTAAAGGACCAACATGGTATGGAAAGGAAAGGCATGGAAAAGGAAAGGCGGTGCATGTAAAATGAAAGGAAAGACATGCCATACCATACCATACCATACCATTGTCATTTCCATTGCCAATCAATACCACAAATGACCATACCATACCATACCATTGCCAGTTCATACCATACAATGTCAAGGCAATGCACACCATTTCCAATGCATACCATTGCCAATGAATACCATTCCCATTTCCAATGCATGCCATACTATATGATACCATAGCATTGCCAATGCATACCATACAAGGCAATGGCAAGGCAATGCATACCATAACATACCATACCATGCAAGGAAATGGCAAGGAAATGCATATCATACCATAACATACCATTTCCATTTCCATTTCCATTTCCAATGCCAAATCATACCATACCATACCATACCATATCATTGTCAATGAATACCGTACAATCCCAAGGCAATGCGTAGCATTGCCAATGCATACCATTTCCATTGCCAATTCATACCATTGACATTTCCAATGCGTACCATACAATGGAAAGGAAATGCATACCATACCATACCATTGCCAATGCATACCATACAATGGAAATGAAATGCATACCATTTCCATTTCCAATGCATACCATTTCCATTGCCAATGCATACCATACCATATGATACCATACCACTGCCAATGAATACCATAGAAGGAAATGGCAAGGAAATGCATACCTTACCATACCATACTATACCATTGTCAATGCATACCATGCAATGGAAAGGAAATGCATACCATTTCCATTGCCAATGCATACCATACCATTTGATACCATACTATTGCAAATGCATACCATACAAGGAAATGGAAAGGCAATGCATATCATACCATACCATACCATGCAAGGAAATACCAATGAAATGCATACCATACCATACCATTTCCATTGCCATTTCCAATGCCAATGCATATCGTACTATATCATTTCTAATGCATACCATTTCCATTTTCATTGTCAATACCAATGAATACCATACTATTTCTAATTCATACCATACAATTGTAAGGAAATGCATACCATACAATGCCAAGGAAATGCATACCATACCATACAAGGAAATGGCAAGGCATTGCATACCATACCATACCATAGCATTGGCATTTCCATTTCCAATGCCAATGCATACCATCCCATACCATTGCCAATTCATTTCCTTTCTATTTCCAAAGAATACCATTTCCAATGCATTGCCTTCCCATTGCCAATGCATAGCCATACCATTGCCAATGCATACCATACGAGGAAATGGAAAGGAAATGCATACCATACCATACCATGGAAGGCAATGGAAAGGCATTGCATACCATACCTTACCATACCATTTCCATTTCCAATGCCAATGCATACCATACCATACCATTGTCAATGCATACAATACAATGGAAAGGAAATTCATACCATTTCCAATGCATTGCATTTCCATTGCCAATGCATACCATACCATTTCCAATGCATATCATCCAAGAAAATGGAAAAGAAATGCATACCATACCATTTCCAATGCATAAAATACCATACCATACCATACCATTTCCAATGCATACCATACAATGGCAAGGAAATGCATAGCATTGCCAATGCATACCATACAATGGCAAGGAAATGCATAGCATTGCCAATGCATACCATACAATGGCAAGGAAATGCATACCATTTTCATTATCAATGCATACCATACCATACCATACCATACCATACCATACTTACAAGTGGAAAGGAAATGCATATCATACCATACCATACCATTGCTATTTCCATTTCCAATGTCAATGCATACCATACTATACCATACCATACCATTTCCAATGCATACCATACAAAGAAATGGCAAGGCAATGCATACCATACCATACAATTTCCATTTCCATTGCCAATTCCAATGCATACCATACCATACCATACCATTTCCAATGCATACCATACAATGGAAAGGAAATGAATAGCATTTCCATTGGCAATGCATACCATACCATACAATATGATACCATTGCCAATGCATACCATGTAAGGAAATGACATGACAATACATACCATACCATAAAATACCATGCAAGGAAATGGCAAGGTAATGCATACCATACCATACCATTTCATATAAGGTAAGGAATGAAAATATCATGGCATGGACATGGAATTCCATGGCATGGCTTGGCATGCGTATAAATGATGTGAATATTCTAGGGCTATTATGTGTCATCTTTCATTTCATAAAGCATTTGTTATCTAAACCCTAGTTTAGGCTTTCATTTTCACCCCCCTTTCATTTAATGATTACTTGTGTTAAGGGTTGTTATATTTACCCTTTTTTAACTTATTTAATATCATTTATTGTCTTGGGGAGGCATGACAACAGAAAGTTATATTTAATGTTATATAGATTAAAATGGGAAACTACACAACAATGAATGGGAACCTACATGGCAATGGCATGGCATGGAATGGCTTGGAAAGGAATGGAAATGAAATGACATGGCATTGATTGGAAAGGAATGATAATGACATGGCATGACAATGGCATGGAATCGAAATGGCATGCCATGGAATGTATTGGAAAGGAATAACATTGGCATGGCAATGTCATGATATGGAAAGGAATGGAAATGGAATGGAATGGCATGGCTTAGAAAGGCATGCCAATTGAATGGAATGTAAAGGTTTAATGATCGCATGGAAATGAAAATGGCATGGCATGGAATGAATTTGAACAAGGAATGAAAATGACATGGCATCAATAGGTTTATGGGATTGGGTTTGGGAGGGTCCTTTGTCTCCTTGTGTGCTCTAACCCAAAAATTGGGTAGAAATTTGCTATAACCTCTCATAGATGGTGAAGGGAAAATAATAATGGTTTCATGTCTACCTCGAGGAATTTTGGTAGCATAGCATTACTTTCTATAGTGTCATGAAATGTAACCTCAAAACCTTTATTTGTAGGTGGAAAATGATACCCATTCTAAGATCTAGTTTCCATGTGAACTCTCTTGTTCTATTGTTCAAAATCAATAAGTTTAGTGGAAATCATGGAAGACTCAATAAATGTTGTTAACAATTTATTGGTTTAACAAAATTTACATATACCTACTACACATTCTAAACAAACATGTGCATTAATGAGTCCTTGACTAGTATTTTTGGCATTTATGAAGGGTTACACATGAATCAAATGATTTAATATATGTCATGCATATAAAGAGGGGAATAATGTGTGTTCCCTAGAAAATAACATTGAGTTTAAATTGTTAAGTGATTTACAATTATGTAGAAGATAAATGA
>CBVK0103192647.1:0-12826 GCA_900067695.1 Picea abies | reverse complement strand
CTCTTCCGATCTCACCTATGGAGTAAAAAAAGACTCTTGGCTACTGAGCCATTTTAGGTAATCATCTACAATGCAACTAATGAACACTAAATAAAAGTGAGGAAAGAGGGAAAAACCACATGGGAACAAGCCCCCCCTCAAAAGATAATGTACCAAAATAAGAAAATAACAGTTGTTAGACAACTGTTTTCTTTACTGCAAGACGATCCCACAAAGTTTGAAACTTTTGCTCACTGAAAGTCTTCGTGAAGATGTAGAAATATTTATGGATCTGATGAAATCCATTAGCAACCTGTCGGGCCTTTTACCTCTTGATCCTATGGACCCATTTGCACCTGAAAATATTCCTTTCTAGTGGACGTGGAACCAAATTCCAAGTTTGGTTATGTAGGAGTAAGTCATAATCCTTCTGCATGGTTGCTTTCCATAATGGATTTCCCACAACCCTATTGTAGTTTTGTGGATCAATAGATTGAACCATATAGCAATGCATGGGCATCGCAGGTTCTGAAGCTTAAAGTACATGAGAAGGTTCCTCATGTTGAAATCGAGTCATCCTTCAATCCAATGGGTTTCCTAAAAAGTTGTTTGTTGCATGAAGTGTGGTTTGTGCCTTCTTGGGCATATGATGAATTTTTTACGCTAGCTTCTTATCTGGATGTACTACCTACTTATTTCCATGTATAGAATCTGAGTGCATGGAATCATCTCTGATGTCTGAAACTGATGGAAGAACAAGAGTATATGCATGTTCCATTGGAGGTGCATGCAAAGTAGTCTTCTTATGTGTAAGTAAATAAGAGGAGTCATCGTTAGAAAACTTAGTGAATTTATACAACCTTGAATTCTGATCCACCTCACCAATTGAAATAATGGAATTGCCATGAATGTCAATTATTGAAACTGAATCTGATGTAAATTCAACCTTTTTACCTTTCTGAGTGATCTGATAAACTGATAGAAGATTCATAGAAATATTTGGAACATGTAGAACATTCTCAAAACTTCCATTGTGGAGTTCCACTCTCCCTTCTCCTGCTACTGCTACTGGAGTATTATCCCCCATGAGAATATGGGGTCTTGAGCATGGACTCAAAGAAGAGAAAACTTCCTCTTTTGTTTTCATATGATGGGATGCACCAAAATCTATAATCCATGAATCAGATGAGGAATTAATTGCAACCAGATCATGATGATTACCTTTCTTAGGAGCAAGATCTTCTTCCTTTTTCTTCTTAACTCCCTCTGGAATGAAGTCTCCAAGGTTGTTCTGCTGAAGTGTTTATGCTATAAGATCGATCTATTTCTTCATGCATGTGGATTCTTCATGATTCAATTTATTACAATAAGTGCATTGCTTTCCCTTCTTCTTCTTCTTGGAATCTGAAGAGTCTTTGGAACCTGAAGAATCGTTGAAGGGTTTGGAATATCCCTCCTTCCCATTATGTTTGGATGACCCTTTTCCATCATGCATGGTGAGTGCATGTGATTTGGGATCTTTCATGAGGTCCATGTGTATGAGTTTTTTCTGCTCTTGTGTAAGAGACTCAATGAACTGAGCCAACGTAGGCATTTTCCAATTTGTTCCAAAAAGACATCTATCAGAATGGAAATTGGAGACATATACAATGTATTTTTGTTCCATAGGCAGTTAGATTTCCTTAGGAATGCATGCATTCATAATAGTGATGGTAAAAATAGAAAGTCTAAAATAGGACTAGTCAGTTAACTCCCACTGAACTAGTGTGTCGAAAATAGAAATTTCTCCAACATATACAACCAAAATTTCAAAAATACTCAAAAATATGTGGGTATTATTCCCACATAGCATCTTCATGCTCCCAAATTGCATCTTTAGGACTGTACTAGTTCCATTGGACCTTTACTAGCTCTATGGCTCGATTCCAGAGTTGCTTGATCTTTCAGTCCAATATGCACACCGAATGCACTTGAAAGGTTTCTTCTTGCTCCACCTGAATCACATTCCAATCAATGACACGATTAGCATCAGGTATATACTTTTTGAGAAATGATATATGGAATACATTATGAATATGCATTGATGGAGGTAAGGAAATCATGTATGCTACAAGCCCAATCCTCTCTAGGATTTCAAACGTTCCACAATAGCGAGTCGAGAACTTTAACAATTTCCTAACTTTAGGGAACTTTTGTTGTCCTTTAATATCAAGAACATATGGTCACCCACTTTAAATTCCCTATGAGTTATTCCCTTATCAGCGTAGATTTTCTTCCTATCTTGGGAACCCTTTAAATTCCATTTTATTTTCATCATTTTCTCTTCCATTTCCCTAAGTAATCTGGCCCAATCACTGCTCTATCAGTTGGGTTGTCCCAGCTTACCGGTGTGTTACATCTTCTGCCATAAAGTTCCTTAAATGGGCTTATCTTTAGAGATGCTTGGTACCCATTATTATAAGAAAACTCTACCAAGTGTAGGTAGTCTTCCTATTTTGATGGTTTATCCATCAAATACATCCTCAACATATCCTCAATCACTTGGTTAACCCTCTCTATTTTCTCATTTGACTCTGGATGATAAGTTGTGCTAAAATTCAAATTTGTTCCAAATACCTTGAATAATCATTTCCAAAAATTTGATGTAAATTTTGGATCTCTATCAAACACAATTATCTTGGGTATACCATGTAGTCAAGCAATTTATCTTATATAAATATCAACAATGTTGGGGGCCTTATGAGTGAGATTTACTAGAATAAAATGGGCAACCTTAGTAAGTTTATCCACCACTATTGTGATAGAATCATGTTGCTTGTTTGTTCTAGGTATTTTGGTGATGAAATCCATTGTTAGAACTTCTCATTTCCACTTAGGAATATGCAATGTCTATAGAAAACCATCTATGTGTATATGCTCAGCCTTGACCTTTTGACACTCCAAACACTAGGAAATAAAATTAACAACTTCTTTCTTCATGCCTGGCCAATAATATTGGCTTTTGACAGCTGCAATAGTTTTCTAATAACCTGGGTGCCCATCATAAAGTACATTATGCATTTCTCTCAATATCATATTTTTCAATTATTGGAAATTTGGCACATAAATTCTTCCCCTGTACATGAGAATTTCATCATTTTCTAGCTTATAGTCTTCAATTTTCTACTGCAAAATACCTTACTATAATTTTGTTATTATTTCCATGTATTGCAAATCTGATTTTGCATCCTCTAAGATTCCATATTTCAAATACGATTGGTACATGCTAATGGTTGTAGAATGAAACTCATGCACCCTTTTGCTAAGTGAATCAACCACCTTGTTCTCTTTCCTTTTGATATGCTTTATATCAAAGTCATATTCACTGAGGAATTCTAACCACCTATTTTTCCTAAAATTTAGAGTTGGTTGTCCAAATAAATATTTTAGACCACTATGGTTTGTCCTCAACTCAAATATTTTCCCCATGAGGTAGTGCCTCCACATATTCAAGGAATGCACTATGGCTTCCAATTCCAAATCATGAGTAGCATAGTGCATTTCATGGTCCTTGAATTTCCTTGATTCCTAGCACACCGCATATCCATTCTGACTAAGGACTCCACCAAGCCCTTCTTTACATGCATCAGTGCATACAATGAAGTCTTCATTTGGATCAACAATCCTTAGTATTGGAGAACTTGTTAATAAATGATTCAATTGTTCAAAAAACTTTTCACAATATATTTTCCACTCAAACGTCACACCCTTACTCTGCAAGGAAGTGATTGGGTGTGCAATATTTGAAAATCCCTCCATAAATTTTTTGTAGTAACCTGCAAGTCCTATGAATGATCTTACCTCAAAGACATTCCTTGGTGTTGAACATCCTCTAATTGCCTCTATCTTCTTACGATCCATTGTTATTCCTTTGTATGGAATGATATGTCCCAAATAATGAATTTGCTTTTGATAGAGTGAGCACTTGCTTAATTTTGCATACAACCAATGCTCCCTTAATACTTGTAATACCATCCTCAAGTGTTTTTCATGCTCTTCCTTTGAGTTAGAGTATATAAGAATGTCATCCAAAAAGACAATGAAAAACTTATCTAAGTATTCTCTAAAAATGTCATTCATTAAACACATGAAGACAACTGGTGCATTTGATAACCCAAATGGCACCACTGTGAATTCATGAAGACCATACCCTGTTCAAAAGGAAATCTTGTTGATGTCTTCTTCTTTAATTATTACCTGATGATAGCCTAACCTGAGATCAATCTTGGAGAATATTTTTACATCTTTCAGCTGGTCAAAGAGGTCATTGATCATTGACAAAGGATACGTGTTCTTCACAAATACCTTGTTTAGCTGCCCGAAGTCAATGAAAAATCTCAAAGTTCCATATTTTTTCTTCACAAATAATACTGGGGCACCCCAAGGTCACACACTTGGGCATATATATCCCTTATTTAGAATCTCTTCAAGTTTCATTCGCAATTCCTTCAATTCTGCTGTACTCATATTGTAAGGGATCTTGGAAACTAGGGTTGCTCTAGGCATCAGATTGATGGAGAAATCAATATCTCTTTTAGGGGATAATTGATCCATGGGATCAAATTTTGCTCAAAATTCAAAGTGCTCAGAATCTCTTCAAAATGAGCAGGGACGTAGGCCTCATCATCACGAACCCAACGCAATTCTAACGGGTTCAAATGGACATTGTATGATGAAGATATCATGTTTTGTTTGATTTGTCAAACAGGTAAAAAAAATTGCTGATTGTACAGTCCATACAGGTGACGTGGCATGACCGTACAGGTCACATGGCATGGCCATACAGGTGATGTGGAATGACCATACAGGTGATGTGTCAACTGATTTGGCAAGCTCACATGGTAATTTTTTATTGGATAGCAAGGTGGTAGGTGGGCGAATGGAGGTGAAACACATGGCATGTTTTTAACCAATTGGGTGGTGCCACATGGCCCAGGCATGAGCTGCCACATGGCCCAGGCATGAGCTGCCACATGGCACCATAGTGGTGTTTAAAATTTATGTAGTCTATGTGGTTCAAACCACGAACCTCCACCATAGAGTAACACTTTTACAAAGGTCGCCTTGCCAATACGCCACCATATGTTGCTTGTTATATATGTGGGTGCACATATATTTAAATTTTAATTATTTAAATGTTGGGCAGAGGTTCGGGCTGGGGCTTAGCCCCAACCCCCGATTTCTATACATGCCATGTGACCATGCCTCTTGGAATGGCACGCGGGTATGTTTGTTCAAACAATTTCCCACCAAATGCGCCTACCACTTGTCACACTTACATGCATGCTTGGAACGAGCCCCTTTTGATGCGCGGGAAATGTGGCCACATCGCCCCATGTGTCCAACACCTCCGGGGTTAGGGGGCTAGGTTCCCTGACCGTTCTACAAATTTGTGAATTTTGTGGGTATGTGCAGGGTGTTGGGTTTAGGCACGAAAAAATGCACAGAGTCCAAGTTAGACACACAAAGGTGCATTTTGGCGAACCAGAGACAACAAGCTTGAAGGGGGAACTTCTAGGAACCCTATATTTTTCAATTTTTGGCCAAACCAGGTGCCGAAAAATCCCAGCTAGGGGTTTTTGGACATTCTGGAGCCATTGGAGCCATATATTTGGCATTTTGAGCATTATAAAGCACTTATTTGATCACTTTGAGAAAATAATATAAAAGATCCATCGGAAGCTGGACCAGGAGATGTAGCCCAAGAGAGGGGTGAACTCCTTTATAATTTGTTATGTTATATGTTTACTTTTCACTGTTATTTGTTGGTTATTATATGCATATTGAATGTGAAAGTTTCTCTAAATTTTTTGTTTGCAACTTGATCCTTTTGCCTAAGCACACTTAATTAAAAACTTGCAAAATATTTCAAGATACAAGCCTTTTTCATTTTTAGATCAAGTTGGTACAGAGCAAAGGTTTTTGAAGGCTTGATTATTTGCAAGTGTTTTGTTTTTTGATGCTCACAAGGTTGAATCTCACAAGAGGGGAAGGTCAACTTGTAGGGCCAATTTCTCAACTTTCAAGAAGAAGGACTATACAATCACCTCAAGCTTCAAGGAGGCATTCACCAAGTATGGCTCATGAAGAGAGTCATGAAAATTTTCCTTCGGAAGATGAAGATCTCAGATAGGATTTCATGGATATGAGAGAAATGATGAAAGTCTTGATGGAAGAAAGGAATGCAAGGTTGCAAGGTGAAAGCTCCAACCCTTCAAAGGACAAGGGCGACAGTGGTGATAAAACTCCAAAAGGAAATGGAGGGAATGGTGATACTCCACCTCCATCACCTCCATCTTCCACTTCTTCTACCATTTCACAACCACCTCCAAATTCTCCAAAGGGACATGGTAAAATTCCTCCACAAATTCCTTTGTTAAAGCTTGATATTAAATTTTAATTGCCAATGTACAATGGAGAGGTAAATGCTGAGAAATTAGATAACTGGATTTGTCAGATTGAAGTGTATTGTAGGATACAAAGAATTGAAGATGATGAAACTAAGATTCATCTTTCTTCTTTAAGATTGGATAGTGAAACACTCATTTGGTGGGAAGCCAAAACACAAGAGGACATGAAGAAACACGGTAAAATTTTATCCTCTTGGAATGATTTCATTGTTGCAATTAAAAAGAAATTTTATCCATTAGCATATATGCAGAAAGCTATTATGGATTGGCAAAATTTTAGACAAGCTAAAGGGAAAAATGTGCAAAGCTTTACTCAATAATTTAGGAGAAGATCTTTGGTTTTGGGAGTAGATTTTTCTTCTCAAGAAACTTTACTCAAATACATTGGAGCTTTACATCGTTACTTGAGACATACAATACTCATGTTTAACCCTTCAAATCTAGATGAAGTTTGTGTTTAGGGAACTCATTTGGAAGCAAGAGGGAGGAATGAAACTCATGAGGGCAACAAGAAACCTTTCATTCATGGAGACAAGGGAAAGAGGAAGTTCAAGGGAAATGGAAAAAAGATTTCTTCTGTTAAGAAAGAGGGAGAAAAATTTACATGCAAACATTGTTCATAGGATAGCCATGATGAAGACCATTGTTGGAAACTTCATCCTGAAAAAAGACCCAAAAAGTTCGGCAACAAAGGGAAGCCAAAAACTGTTGCAACCATACAACATGATTTAGGTTCTGATTCGGGTGATGAAATAAAAATTACAGCCATGGGTTATTAAGGTAAGGCTTCTATTGATGGCACTAGTTCTTCAAGTAGTAGTAACCTCAATGAAACTCAACAAGAAAAAGAAAGAATAGAGATTTTTTACATGAGGGTTGTTTCAAAGCATACCACGATAGATACTCTTTTTGATACTGGATCTCAAACAAACCTCATATCTAAATACACTATCAAGAAATTTAATTTGGAAACCATTCCACCTCCTAAACCATACCCTCTAGGTTGGATATGCGACAATGCTAAATTGTAGGTGACAAGAAGGTGTAAACTTAGATTTTCCATCACTACAAATTTTATAGATGAGGTAGACCTTGATGTTATTCCTTTGGATATCTGTGGTATTGTGTTGGGAAGCCCATACTTATATGATAGGAGAGCCATCTTTCATCATCATGAGAACAAGTATCATTTATTTAGAAATGGAGTTGAGTAAATTGTTAGAGCACATACAAAGAAGATGAATTTGTCACTTGTAAATGCGGGACAAATGAAGAGATTAGTCAATGCTAGTAAGAATTTTGTCCTCTTGATGATTAAACCCAAAGATAATGTTGAAAAAGAAGTTTTCCAAGGTTGTGATGAAAAATTGAAATCTGATTTATATGAGGTTGTTAACCAATATGATGAGATGTTTCAGGAACCAAAGGGATTACCTCCAAGAAGGGGTATCCAACATGAAATACAATTGTAGCAAGATTGTCCTCTTCCAAACATTGGTATGTATAGGATGTCAGACATGGAGAATGATGAAATTAAAAAACAAATGCAAGAGTTGCTTGACAAAGGGGTCATCATGCCAAGAACATCGCCATGTGCATCTCCAATTATTTTAGTGCCAAAGAAATATGGTACATGGCGCATGTGTGTAGATTTCAGGGCCTTGAACAAGATTATGGTAAAGAATCATTATCCTCTTCCTATAATTGATGATTTTATTGATCAATTGAAAGATGCTAAGTATTTTACTAAGTTGGATTTGAGAAGCGGATATCATCAGATTAGGATTGCCAGAGGAGACACATGGAAGACAAAGTTCAAAATAAAGCAAGGTTTGTTTGAGTGGATGGTAATGCCTTTTGGACTTTGCAATGCTCCTTATACTTTCATAAGAGTTATGAATGATGTCTTAAGGTCTTTTCTTGATGATTGTGTTATTTTCTACTTGGATGACATTTTGATTTTTAGCAAATCTCGTGAAGAGCCTGTTATGCATGTAAAGCAAGTTTTAGATGTCTTGAGAAAAGAAAAGTTGTTTTTGAAGATGTCTAAATGTGAATTTGGAAAAACCTCACTTGTTTACTTGGGGCATATTGTTGGTGGAGGAGAACTGAAAATGTGACAGACGTAAGAAGTTTTTTGGGAGCAACCCAATATCAGAGAAAGTTTATTGCTAACTTTTCTTCAATTGCAGCTCCATTACATGCAGTGACAAGAATCAAGCAAGTTTTCCAATGGGGAGGCAAGCAACAAAATTCTTTTGATACTTTGAAGGAGAAAATCAGTTCAACCCCAGTTCTTGCACTTCCGAATTTGAGACAACCTTTTGAAATCCAAATTGATGCAAGCAATTATGCAATAAGAGCAGTCTTGTTACAACATGGTAAGCCCATTTGTTTTCATTCTGAAACTTTTAATGGTGCCGTGATTAACTATCCTACTTATGATAAGGAGTTGTATGCATTGGTGCAAAGTGTGAAAAAATGGAAAAATTATTTGTTGGGAAAAGAAACTATCATTCACACAGATCATCAACCATTGCAATACTTACAATCACAAACAAAGCTACAACAAGCAAGACACTTTAGATGGATGGGTTTTCTACAACAATTCCACTTGGTCATAAGGTATAAGAAGGGAATTTATAACAAAGTTGTTGATATGATTTCAAGGCCTATTATTAGTGCTTCAGTTATTCTTAAGCATAATCCTATCATGCATGAGAGATATGTTGAAAATATGCTTTAGATGTTGATTTTAAAGAAGTATATACAACTTTGTGTCATTCTAACCATGTTGAGGAATTGGATTACCATGTGCATGGTAATCTTTTGTATCATCTTGGCAAG
Organism: Picea abies; assembly: GCA_900067695.1. Lineage (NCBI taxonomy): Eukaryota > Viridiplantae > Streptophyta > Pinopsida > Pinales > Pinaceae > Picea > Picea abies. The sequence continues at coordinate 3,551 of CBVK0103192647.1, read as the reverse complement.
CTATGTATTCCACAGGGTGAAAGAATCAAGATTATAAGAGAAGCTCATTCTTCTCTTATTACTGGTCACTTTGCTGTAGGCAAGACGGTGGCTAATTTGCAAAGGTATTGCTATTGGCCTAAAATAAATGAAAGTGTTTCAAGATATGTTAGAGGATGTTCGTTATGTGCTACGAGGAAGCCTAACAATAGAAAGTTGGGTTTGTATACTCCACTTCCGGTTCCTTCTCGTCCTTGGGAAAGCATTTCCATGGACTTTGTAGGAGGGCTACCTATGTCTAAAAATAATCATGATTATCTTTATGTTGTGGTTGATTGTTTCAGCCAAATGTGTATTTTGATGCCTTGTAAGAAATAGGTTACAACTAAGGAAATGGAAAAAATGTTCTTTCAACATGTTTGGGTACATTTTGGGTTTCCTAAATCCATTATTTCTAATCGAGATTCTTGATTTATTGGGAACGTTTGGTCAAGTTTATGGGCACTCATGGACACCAAATTGAAAAAGAGCACAGCTTTTCATCCACAAACTGATGGTCAAATAGAAGTGGTTAATAGAACAATGGTGCATCTTCTTCGTGGTTATTGCAGCAACCATCCTAAACTTTGGGATGAGCATTTACACTACATTCATCATGCTTACAATCGGGCTAAGCACTCTTCAACTCAAACATCGCCATTTGAAGAATGTTTTGGCTATTTGCCCAAATCTCCTTTAGATTTTATCTTTGGGAAAGATATTTCTATTGATGGTCAGTATGACATTGATAGGGCATAAAAGTTCATTGAAAAAATTCAGTTGATACATCAAATGGTACAAGAACAGTTGGAAAAGAGTCAAGCCAAGTATAAGACAAGACATGACAAGCATCGTGTTGATCATAGTTTCCAAGTTGGAGATGAAGTTTGGCTTTACATTAGCAAGGAGAGGCTTAAAGGAGAAGGTAAAAACCTGAAACCAATTAGATATGGTCCTTTCAAGGTTCTAGGAAAGATTGGTAACAATGCCTTCCGTTTGGATTTGCCTCCTTCTATGCAAATGTATGCAGTTGTCAATGTTGAGAATTTGAAATTGTATGAGTCTCCTTTGATTGATGATCAAAGACAGGATGGTTAGGTTCCTTCTATAGATGATTTCTCACCAGAATATCTTATAGAACTGCATGAAGACACAATCCTTGACAGGAGGATAAGAACTTCAAAACGGGGGAATGTGGAATATCTTCGAATTGGTCTTAAAGACACAAATCCAAGCAAGTCCAAGTGGATTGAGGTTAGGAAGGTGAGGGAACTATACCCTCATCTTTAGATAGACTAAAAGTAGTCTTTTGGAGGTCCAAAAGCTTCCCAATGGGGAGGTGTGATCCAAGGGATCAAATTTTTCTCATAATTCAAAGTGCTCAGAATTGCTTCAAAATGAATAGGGACATAGGCCTCGTCATCATGAACCCAACGCAATTCGAACGGGTTCAAACAGATACTTTATGAGGGAGATATCGTGTTCTGTTCGATTTGTCAAACAAGCAAAAAAATTGTTGACTGTACAATCCATATAGGTGATGTGGCATGACTGTACAGGTGATGTGGCATGGACGTACAGGTGATGCGGCATGACCATACAGGTGACGTGTCAACTGATTTGGCAAGATGACATGGAAATTTTTTATTGGATAGCAAGGTGGCATGTGGGCGAATGGAGGTGAAACACGTGGCATGTTTTTAACCAATTGGGTGGTGCCACGTGGCCCAGGAATGGGCTTCCATGTGGCACCATGGTGGTGTTTAAAATTTATGAAGTCTATGTGATTCGAACCACGAACCTCCACCATAGAGTAACGCATTTACAAAGGCCGCCTTGCCAATATGCCACTGTATGTTGCTTCTTATATATGTGGGCGCGCATATATTTAAATTTTAATTATTTAAATGTTGGGTGGAGGTCCAGGCTGGGGCTTAGCCCCAGCCCCCGGTTTCTATATGCGCCATGTGACCACACCTCTCGGAATGGTGTGCGGGTATGTTTGTTCAAACAGTTTCCCACCAAATGCGCCCGCCACTTGTCACACTTACATGCGTGCTTGGAACGAGCCCCTTTTGATGCGCGGGAAACATGGCCACATGGCCCCATGCGCCCAACACCTCCAGGGTTAGGGGGCTAGGTTCCCTAACCATTCTAAAAATTCACGCATTTTGCAGGTATGTGTGGGGTATTGGGTTTAGGCACGAAAAAACGCACAGAGGCCAGGTTAGACACACAGAGGTGCGTTTTGGTGAACCAAAGATAGAAAGTTTGAAGGGGAAACTTCTAGGAAGCCTATCTTCTTCAATTTTTGACCAAACTAGGTGCCAAAAAAGCCCAGATAGGGGTATTTGGACGTTCTAGAGCCATTGGATCCATCTATTTGGCATTTTGAGAATTGTAAAGAATTTATTTTAGCACTTTGAGCAAATAATATAAAAGATCCATTGGAAGCTGGACCAGGAGATGTAACCCAAGAGAGGGGTGAACTCCTTTATCATTTGTTGTGTTATGTGTTTATTGTTCACTGTTATTTGTCGGTTATTATATGCATCTTGAATGTGAAAGTTTATCTAAATTATGTGTTTGCAAATTGATCCTTTTGACTAATCACACTTAATAAAAAACTTGCAAAATATTTCAAGATACAAGCCTTTTTCATTTTTAGATCAATAATCCAGGTATTTGTTTAAATTCATATTCAAACTCCTTTAGTACTACATAATCTTCAATATTTGGAACCTTATATTTAGGTGTCTCCTCCATATATGTTCTACAAATATTTGACACCCTTTTCTGTAACTTTTCTTCAGCTGCAATGCTGAAATTTCTCTGACGATTACTTCCCTGGGAATTCCCTTTATTGTCCTTAGGTTCCCTTCTGCATCTAATCAAGTAAATGTCTTATTATAACATTATAGGATAGAATGGTGTTGGTCCAACTATCCATACCAATTAGGTAGTGATAGGAACCTAAAACTATGATGTTCAAATATGACTTGATGATTAGTCCATTCATGTCGATTGGACATGCCTTAACCATCTCATTAATTTTTCTTTTAGCTTTAGTGGCTAGCTGCACCAACCAATCTTTTACAATCTTTCTTCTTAGCAAATGAAATCTTTCCACCATCTTAAGATCTAGACAACTATGACTAGCTCCTTAATCAATTAAAATAACAATGGTATAGTTGTTGATCTTACCTTACACTTCAATCATATGTGACTAAAACTCATCTTTCTTGTTGTCCAGGGCTACGTAGATCCTAGGTACATTTCTACCCATGTCCTCCATTGTATCATCTTGCTTTAAATTGTGAGTAGTCCTCACTTTTCTACAACCACCTATGCTTGCACCGTCCTACCACCTTGAAGTTGAAGTAGAATGATGGAACCACTGTCACACTATCACTGTTAAGCCCTAATATTGGCTCATTACCCCTTAATTGGGGCATATTAGATTAGTAATGTTATTTTATTTATGTCGGTTTTAGGCCATTAGTTGTAATTTAAATTAGTAATGTTATTTTATT
>CBVK0103192640.1:0-10184 GCA_900067695.1 Picea abies | reverse complement strand
TCTCGTAAAGAGGGATTCCAAATTGATATACTTCTTTGGAGAAAGTTTATGACTCTTCTCATGGATTTCTCCTTGTAAATTTTGGTCTTCTATTGGATCAAATTTAGTTATGAGATTATCATCTGTAAGAAAATTTACTACATGCTCATCATTTTCAAAAACTTGTAAATATTCTTGATTATCTAGTATTAATGGTCAAAAAACAATCTTTACTTGATAAGTTCCTTGTCCTTGAAAATCCTCTCTATTAAACAGGGATGTGGATATTGTTAGTGCATCAACCTTTTGATTCTTTTCTCTGGGAATAAAATATATATTGAAAGAATTAAAAGAATACATGATCTTTGACACCCTTTTTGCTTACCATTTTAACTTTTCGTTTTTAACCTTAAATTTCCTTTTGATGTGATTAATGATCAAATTTGAATCACCAGTGATCACTAAGTTCTCAAATTTCATTTGAAGGGCAATAATCATACCTTGAATATCACTAAGTTCTCAAATTTCATTTGAAGGGCAATAATCATACCTTGAATCAATGCTTTATATTTTTTCTTGTTATTTGTGCATGGAAATTCAAGTCTGATTGCATGTGGGTGTATAATATCTTCAGGGCTTTTAAAAATGATTCCTGCTCCATTCCCATATTTAGAACATGCACCATCAAAGGAAATCCTCCAATATTCTTGAAAATAATTTTCCTTTTCTAGTTTTGGAATGTTGAGTTGCTCTAAATAAAAAAACAAGATAATTTTCCATTCCAACATCAAGACAATTCCTGATCAACTCATTCTCGTTTTTCGTTAAATAAACCGATTTCCCAACTTCTTTGGGAAATCTCACCATTGTTCCATTCTTGTGAGGCAACATCATACAACTTCCATCATTCATTATACAATCCTAATCATCAAGCACCAATATTTTCCAAGAACAATTCCATATGCTGGAGGAAGATCTACCACTATAATAGTAAATAATGTTGTGATATGAGGAGCTGCAGTTATCCAAGCACACAGATATTTTATTTCCCTATAGGTTGGGATTTTTCTTGAGTCAATAGCATAAATGCTTTCACCAGTCTCATAATGCCTCTTACAATCCATTCCAATTTCTTGCATCACTGATAAAGGCAGAATATTGTTGGTAGCCACACTATCAATCAAATTGTTGTGCAATACAACATCATGATTCTCTATGGTGATATAAAATGGTGGAACTTTTGATCTTGTATTAGCTGATGAATAGCTCTGTTGTTGTTTATAATTTATAATTGCTACTTCCATTCTTGTATCAGAATCATCGAGTACTCTTAACAATTTCCCCCTTTGTTGCGGTATCTTGACCACCTCCATAAAAGGGAACGTGATTTTGAGATTAGATAAATCATATATCACATTATAGGTCATTACTTGTGGATTCTTAGCCTAATTAGCAACAACTTGTTGCTTTGATGTTTCTAATTGATTTGCTTTGGTATTTTCCTTTTCTGGAGACTCTTTTGATTTAAACTTGTTAGCTTGTGTTCTTTTCTGGATACCATTTTCTTGCAAAATGTCAAACTCTTCTTGCTCGTAAAAAATGTAGAAAGATGATTCCCGATCTATATTGATTCTAAACTTTCATTTTGGATGATATCTGATTCTTGATCAAGATCTTCAAGTTCTTCCTCAACAATTTCTTCTAATACAAGAGAATTTGACTTTAGCACTCAGGGTTCTCTTGGTATTTGTTCTTCATTTATACCATCATTTCTTACCCTTTGTTCTTGATTAGGGGTTCTTCTTTGTTCATGAGTAGGAACCCTTGGATTTTGATCCACTGGAATGAAGTTTTCATCTCTTCTTAATCTAGTTAGCTCATTTTGCATATGTCGAATAGTTCTATTCATTTGAGCTATTTCCAATCTTTGGTTTGTTTTTTGGGTAGTAGTTGGATCATTCATTACATTTGGGATAATACCTTGGAAAACTCCTCCCCCAATTCCTCATTTTTCAACATTCTTTGAGGTTAATGCTCCTTGATTTTCTATAGTAAGTTCATTCATCTACCTTTGAACTTTTCAAAGGATAATCTCAGGGTTAGCACTTGTTTCTATCATAATTTATTTCATTTCTGATGCTTTGCTTATAGCGCCATCTAAGTATCCTATTTGAGCAGCTCTGATAACATATTTCACATTAGTTGGCATGTCATTCTTATAACATCCAAGTATAACTAGATTATTTGGTCTTTGTTATTTTGGAATTTGATTTAACATTTTGAAAAATCGCAAATTGAAATCTCTGATTCTCTCTCCTTTTCTCAGATGGATTTGGGTAAATTGTGTGAGAAATGTATGATATGCAATCGGGGTGCATACATGGTAATGAACATAGTTTACAAATCATCAAATGATGAAATTGATTGGATAGGGAGGGACATATACCATACATAGGATGGACCTATCAATGTCTACAAAAAAACTACCACCATTACATCATCATGTTCTATTAAATGTATTTCACACATAGAAAAAAATTGGTCCATATGTCTCTTTGGGTCCATTACTCCGTCTCCAGAAAATGTTGGCAAGACTCCTTGTGGAAGAGTAGGAAATTGGTGTTGTTCCCCTAGAAGGTTGAGTGGGATATTTGTAACCCTCCTTCGTGGGATTCTTTGTCTCTCACGTCTTTCTTCTTGATTCTTGGGAACATCATTTTTTTCTTCTCTATTACCCATTGTTTGAGTTTCTCTTTTTAAAGTCTTAGAACTTTGTCCAACTTCAATATTTTTAAGTTGTTTACTTTTACTTCTGGTTATTGTTCCTTTGTACGTTTCAAGTCTTTTTTTAATTTCCAACTCTTTTTCTTTGTCTTCTTGTGATTTGTCCCACGATCTTTCTAGTTCTTCTTGAGTTCTTGTTGTCCTTATTGTCAAGTTATATAATTGATGTAATACACTCTATTGATTTTTGATATCAATTTCAAATTTGGTTGGTTCAGGTTGGGTTGAGTCATTAGATTCTGGTTTTCAAAACCAACCTTTTTCTCTTCCCGGTATGGTTGCCAAATGTTGATCTAAAAGATTGTTTAACAATATTAAGGTCAACCTCACAAGGATATGAATCCTCACGTGTTTTTCGAGAGGTGGTACTCATCTTTTTCTTATGAACTTATGAACAAAAATAAAGCAAAATCTGAGAAGGACCTGACTTTGTAAAAACTAATATTCACATTCAAAATAATACTTGAGATCCCATGTATCTTTAAAAGAAAACCATATATATACAATATTCACAATGTAGATAAATAAAATGAGTATGATAAATGAGAAGTTGATATTTCCATCACAACATACATCAAGACAGTAAGCAAAATCCACAATAAGGAGATCAGAAAGATGGACCACATAAATAAGAGAACTTTAAATCATCATTCCACTAGGCACAAAAAAAGGTTGATGGATAAAACATTTGGAAACTCAATATTTAAATCAAAGTATTTGAGAATATAATAATCTAGTATTCCAAGTAGTTCTCTAGGAGTCTAAAAAAATAATATAAGTATTTAAATACAAAGTAAATGTATTTAAATAAAAAGTATGTGTTCACCCTTCAAAGAGAACTAGGATTGGCTCTCGCAGACCATAAAATAAAAAAACCTGGACGAAAAAATGAAAACAATCAAGGGTCAGCCTGATTTCCACATAATACTTGAAAGTAAAGGAAATGTGACAAATGAATGTAGAAGAAAAAATAGTAAGGGGAAACAAGGTTTTTGCTTGACTCACTGTGATGGAAATTACTCATAACTTTTACTTTCTTGCAATTGATTCCTTTAAAGGTGCATGTTGTGGTTGAGGTGGCATAACCACTATAACTGCTTCTTGATTTTTCGGTTCAGTGATTATGATTAATGCATTTTTCAACCACTCCTCAATATATTCCTTTAAAGGTGCCACGATAATTTCATGCCTAGTTTTAATTTCAAATATTTTATTTTCAAATTCCCTTAGATCCATCTCCGATTGATGCAATGTTTCGTCAAATTCATCATTCTTGTTGATATACCTAACTAACTATTTTTAAACATCCTCTTTAGAAAAGTATATAGTTTTGATAAATTCATTTTCCCAGGCAACTTTTAATGCATTAAATTGTCCCATTAAATATTCTTCTGATAAAATCATGGTATCCATCAATAAATTGGGACCATTTAGTTACTGTGTAAGATCCATAAGTTTAAGAAACAAATTACTCTTTTTATTTCTCGAGACATCAGTTTCATTTATCATTTCCTTTAATTCTTTAATTCTTCTTAGCCAACATGCATTGACCTGCTTTATCTGTTAAAGTGAAGGAAGTTGTTGTTCTTTCCTATGAGCTTCGCTTAAGATCAAGACTTTAGCTGAAATTGTATTTGCAACTTCCTTGAAAAATCCTTCATAATTTTCTAAGTCCTTTTGCAGGTATTCCTTGAAATTTTGTATTTTGAATGAAAAGTTAGCAATACTTTGGGTAAACTTCCAAATTTATTGGATTATATCAATTATTTTTTGTATGGCATCACCAACATATTTTATTATAGCTTGTAATAATCTTGGTGAGGAAAGAACCACATGATTAAGAAATCTCGATCGATTGGCAGCCTGAAAAGATGGTTCTGGATTGAAATTGGCACCAGGTTTCCATGAATAGCTCACAAACTGACCTTGATTTTGATACAAACTCGGGATTTTGGAACCAGTGAAGTGGAAACCTCTACTTGTCTTCCCTCCAGTTGAATGAAAAGGATTAGATCTCGATGACATCCTTTGCAAGGGAAAAAAACCCAACATAGGATTCCACTGAAGTTGGAAAGGGTTCCCCCCTAGAGGTATAGTAGATGGGGAGAAAGTTGAATTCCCAAAAGCACCAAATAGAGAGAATGGTGTGGAACCAATCGAAATGTTGGACGAAAATCCCCCAGTCCCACCACTAGAAGTACTAGGTCATGTTGCAGGCCCGAATGACTCGAAGAAACCACCTCCAAGTGAAGGGTTCATTGTGGAGATGTGCCCCCAAGCGTAAGGGAAAGATTGATAAGGAGCTGTCGAAATCTCTGGAAAAGGAAAATTTTGCAAAGGAACTGACGAACTCCTTGCTCCCGAGATAGAACCTTGAATAAAAGGCTGGGATGGGATAAGAATAGAACTTCCGCCCATCGACAACATCCAAAACTAAAATGTGTTAGTGACAAATGATGCAGGATGAGTACCAGCCGCGATAGAAGTGGGTCTGACTGACAATGAAACCGAACCAATGATCAAAGGAGAGATCATGACTTGAATAACGATCGTCGTTTGGGTTGATGGAAAAGGACGTGTGGTAACCCGTCCTCCTACCACTGAAATGGGAGTATGTGGAATCTTACCTTCAAGAAATTTAGTATTATCTCTCATTGTACGTCGTTGGATCCAAAAACCTTGAGTGTATGCAACCTCAAAATTTGCAACTTCAAAGTTTGCTACTTGCACAAGTACTGGATCGTTAGGTCCAATTAGCATAGGATTTTGAGGTTTGACAAAGGCTTCAGTTTCGAGATCGAAAATTTCCATTTTATCGGGCGTAGAAGTGATTTCTTCTAAAGGCATGGGCTCGAGAGAAACTTCTCCGGAGTTCTTAGACTCAAAATTATCGGCCTGGTCCAACCTTCTCCTCCATAGAGGTGGCGACGACTCAACCCTTTCTAGTGAACGACCCTAAAGCCTTCAAGAATGACAAAGAGGTTGGTCTTTCACTTTGAATAAACGATCCAAGGTAGGTCCCAAAAGACTCACTAAATGCCAAACTAAAAACACAAAGAAACCAACTAAAAATCCTAAAAAGGGACACCAACCAAGCATAATACCCTTCTGAATGCTTCTGACCCCAGGGAGATGAGTCTTGGTCGTCCAAAGCATACACAAAGGAAAATAACTATCTATGAGAAAAAATTACCCTGATATCCAACTAACAATCCTTCCTGGATCAAGTGCCAAGGTTTCACGATGACACCCCCCAGGGATACTTACAGTGTGATGTAAAGTTTGTCTTAGGTACTGCGAAACACCCGTCACAGTCACCTTGTGTGTCAACCTAATGAAATGCCACTAAATTTTTCAAATCACAATAAACATTTAGGGGAACAATTGACAATCAACATCGAATGTATGGGGAGGGTAACAAATCTCAAAGCCTCGAAAGCACTACCTCTCAGGGAGGTATGGGTATTAATGAAACCCCCAATATACAATCTCTCTACAATGTTTGGTCAAGATTTAGAGGCGTTATATCCTTGGATCTTCCTCACGCGGCCTCATGCTTGGCTCTTGTGTGAGAGGATCTTCCTGAACACACCTATTCGCCAATAAGATTTCCACTCCCTATCACAGACTCCTAATGTTTATTTTCATGGCCTTGGAGAGTTACCTATCCAACCTAATCCAAGGCTATAGCATGAACTAGTTAGTGGACCCTAAAAGGAAAAAGTCGAATGATTTTTAGATTAAGCGTTAATTTTAGTTGGGTTTTTATTCAAGGGAACGAGAATGAAACTCGTGATGTTTGTATGACTTTAAGAAGAAAATGCTTTAAAAACACCGTGCTTAAAAGAAACAACTTGTTTTTCAAAATAAAAAGGTGCAATACACTTCTTTTTTATGAACTTTTCAAAACTAAAAAGATATATTTTGTGTATGCAAGATCTAGGAACTTTGCAAACAAGATTCTTTTATTTTTATATCAGGCTACTCAAAACCGAAAATAACTGTTTTTTCAAAACAAAAGAGAAATGCATAATAGGACTAAGTGCTAGAACATTAATTATTTTCTTGAAAACTTAAAAGGCAAGGGAACAAGAGAAGAAAGACCAACAACAAAAGTATTTTTTCTCTTTTGTGTTACTAAAATGAAATAAAATGCAACTAACATGCAATTTTTTATTTTCTTTTATGAACAAACGAAAAGAAGGCAGAAAGGAAGAAAGAAGACAACCTAGGGTCACTGGAACACAACAAAGAACTGGAAAAACACACAGTTACACAAAGACCAACCTTTCAACCTAAAATCCTTACACACAATCAAAGAGAAAGAACCTTTTACACAAAAACTTAAGTTTACAGATGCTTGAGATGAATTTCAAGGACATAAAGAACTAGAGAAGGTTCAGACAAGGTTGAACATCCAACCCCAAACTTCCCAGACACCAGAAAATGTCCTAAAGAACAATTTTCCAAATGTGTACGCGAGTGTGCATAGTTCAAATCACGTATGTACATGGCTTTCACTGAAGAAACTCACATATGTACGTGTTTATACACAGGAAAAGAGCGTACAACTCAACAAGGACTTAAAAAGATAAATTGCAGACAATCCAGGAGGTTTCCAAAGAATGAAATAAATTTCTAAGGTAGTAAATGCTTGATAATAAGTCAAGAAAACAAGAAAAATAGTAAACTACAAGATCCCTAAAACCGACCCAAACTAGGAGAAATTATCCCCAGTGGAGTCGCTAATTCTATTATGGAAGTCTAAGTCCTATTGCTTTGGGTCATGGGCCACAACAGAGTAGTGCCCTAAAAGACTTTTCTCAAAATTTAATTAAGTAGTTAATTGAAAGTAACTATCTACAATAACTAACTTTTGGAAGAAAGGAAAGAGAACGTAACCGAAACATATCGTTTGAAGTCGATCCCGCTTGAGGGCTTCCACTCTAGAACTCCTTCACCACGCTCCTATGCAAGTCTTGCAAACAAAGAAATATGCAACTGCGAGAAAGTATTTATCCCCTAACTAACAAAATATAATCAATTCGCTTTCTATGTTAGATTCAAAATAAGATACAAATAACCTCATCAAGAACATGAATTAATAAAGAAAAGTGGACGATAATGAGAGTTATTTTATTGATAACAACAAAAAGGGTTGGCTACAACTTGTAATCGCCACAACACTATCTGAGAACTAGGCTCCAAGTTGCTCCACCCAAGGCCTAAGATTATAATCTCTACCTCCGAAGTTTTGCGTTCTAATGGGTCCAATGAAGCAATGGATTTATTCCTGATGAGATAAAGGGAAACAAATATCTTGAAAACAAAGGTTTTCAAGGAGGAAGAAATCTCAAAAAATAGAGAAACAGGGGCTTGCAGGGTTATAAGGACACTGCCAACATAACGCTGCATCTCTTTGATCTAATTTTCCTCCATCGTAAGGCTCTCTTTTATACTCCCTTTTGAAAATTGGAGTAGTTATGAATGGGGTATAGGAGGTTGAGAACCTAGGGAACCCGTCAACTCCGCCCAAAATGTCAGTATTTGTTATTTTTTGAGTCAATTAAACATGTACGCGGGTTGCTAAATAACAAGGTGCATTTGTATGCAGGATGCTTTAAGGATAGTCATGTACATCTAGAAAAATGGGATTTTTAATGTGTTTTTAGGGAGGAAAAGGGGGATTCAACTCCTGCAAATATGGAAAGGGATGTAATTAAGGTCAATGAGTCATCATGAGCATAGGAGATGTAAAATGACGTTATAACATGCATTCTCTAACACAACTGCATGTTGTATTGAATTCAAAAGTTTGGGAAACAATGGTCTCAGTACCAAGAAAACTTCTAACTCTTTTATCCTCCTTTTCAACTCTGAATTTTCTTTTTCCATATTATCAAAGATTATTTCAAAACTTCTCTAGTTGCTCCATGGAATTCTACATTTTTTTACTGTGCAACTCCATCAACGTCAATTGAATATCCATTTTTTTGATGACCTTTTATTTTTAGTATTGAATTTTTCAAATAACAATTTCTTAGTCTCACAATTGTAGGTCGTGTGGTTCAAAGTAACAAACTCTTTATCAAATATTTCAGGATCATGGGTAATTATAACATCAACAATTTCCCTAGTTTCGAATAATCTTTGTGCAGACCAACTAGGTTCCTCAATGAGCTTGTCTATGTTCATTGCGCATGGACTCTCCTAGATTTCAGGTATAATGAATCCTATTGTTAGTGTATTCCTTTTTATTTTCACACAATTATATGCAATATATGTGATTTTTCAATATTTTTTCTAGGTGGGTCTTTATCTCCACCGTCCTCCAACTCTCCAATTGATGTTTTTCTCGTCTCCATTCCACTGGTTTTATTCTTTATTCTCGATGGAGTAATCCTTTGGGATGTTGTTGGAAATTTAGGGTTTTGATTTGTCACTTCCCTGCCGTGCTATCTGCAACCTTCATTGGTGCTATTTATTTCTCCTATGTCGTTTGAAACTTGGTAAGCCACAATTTCATGGAGATCTAAATTATCTCCACCACCCTCTTGAAATTGTTCAACTTTAGTAAAATATGAAGAGTACCCCACAAATTCCATATGTGCGCTAAATTTGTTATTTGGGTCGAAACCCTCAACAAATTTAGATTTCTTTTGTTAGCCTCTTTCTCATATACAATCATTAAGTCTTAGTATACCACCTTTGTATATTTTACATGCTAGGATATAGTTGCTATCCTAAGTATGTTTCTAGATTCTTATATTTCCTCATCCTACCTTATCTCCTGATGAGGTGTCGATGTGAGAACAATTTAGGTGGTTTCATTATTTTATTATGTATTTGTATCATTAAGATGAATACAATATTGAGAATTATGGCATGAGGCCTTTTTCGCCAATCTTCTTATCCTAATATTCTTATGCTCAATTTCTTCAATTGGTATCAGAGCCATTATGGTCTTAAGGACATGGTAGCTCCTCTCTTGGTAGTCATTCATGAAAGGTGAAATTTGAGTTGAGATGATGGTGCCAAAGTTTTACATGAGAAGAAGATAGTGTCAATTTGTTGTTTTGCAAATTGATAATACGATGATGAATCAGTTTGTAGCAGGCTACCAGATAGAATATAATCTTGGAATGCATAGATGGAAATGACAGAGGAAAATTGATAGCAACATATCAATACTCACAACAACAATGATGTAAGATCTTTTTTTTCTTTATATAAATTTGGATGTGCTTAATTGAATGACAAAGATTTTTGTGATTTAGTTTGTTGATTGTATTGTCAATTATGCATTCATAATGGTACCAATCCCAGCTACAATAAAGAAAGACATATCTGTAAATAAATAAAGATATATTTGTAGAGATAAATCCTTCATTCCCAGATGAGATCTCACAGGAAAAATGATG
>CBVK0103192638.1:0-15997 GCA_900067695.1 Picea abies | reverse complement strand
GAGCCACCATCGACTCAAGCGAATTTGAAGTGATACACAATGACCTAGATCTACACTCAACGAATCTTCCTTACAATTTTTATCGCACTTCCAAGGAGATCGTCGAAAGTAGAGATACATGGCTTTGAGAATTTTTTTTAAGTCAAATGCGGTGAAGTTTTGCAACCAGGGATTTGTTTTTTTTTTTCTCATGCATGAGCCACCAAGCGATCTGTTCGAATGATTTGTGTCTTTAATTTCCAATGCACCGGAGAAACTCTGTTGTTCCAAAGATCGATTCCTTCAAAGAATAGGATAAATCTGGCAAGGATTGGCTATAAAAGAAAAAAAGGAAAAAATCTAGATCTGGCGAAGATCTGGGATCTCGATTTTAATTATTGGTGAGGATCTGGCATCCAATCCTCAACTTCTATCTCGATTTTAATTATTGGTGAGGATCTGGCATCCAATCCTCAACTTCTATGGATGAAAGAACGGTGAGAGAATTATACAGATTCATGTTTTAGTAAAAAGTATTTGCATAAGTTTTGAATAATCCCTGTGATGACATATATGCACAATTTTTAAATTGTCATTTTTCTCTTTTTGAATGGCACATCAATCTAATATATAATATCTTACAAAAGTACATATATGATATTTAAATGGTAAATACTTTCTGGGAATTTGTAATAGTTTATGCCATTAAACAACAAGTGGGGTATAAGGCTCAAGGAAGAACATATTTATGTTCTTTTTGAAGACATAAACAAATATTGTGTCCTTTGGAGGATCTATAAGGATTGATGTCTTCTTTAATTTAGAGGGAACAAAAGTTTACTTGAAGGTTTGACAATGAGATGTGATGACAAAGATTGTAATTGAAAAGTGAATTGCTCTTAGGACTAGAGCTCATTGTATTAAGAATAATAAAAGTTTTTTTTGTGTGGTGTTGAAGTGTCCTAGATCCGCCCGAAATTGAATAAGGGGATCTTAGGTACACCTTCTAAAGAGAAAGAACCATCCCATCGTGGTGACATTGGGTGGGATAGGTTCATGTTACGCCAGTTTGTCTCTCTACTTTATAGCCTTTCTTCCTAGCTACAAACTGTGCGATAACATGGTTAACCTCAGATGTAGATTTAAATTAGCATTAGAGTATTTAAAATAGTTCATTTAAACCACTTGCATCTTAGATACTAGGAGTTAATCTACATCTAGTAAAGATCATTGAAAGGTTGTTGGGCCATTAATAAAAAGGGTTGTCTTATACCAAATGAGAAGGAATCTAATTTAGCATCATTTCCAAGGTTAAGCCCGACTATTAATGCAGAATATTTTGATCTATCAACAAACTGGGAGCCCTTCTAGATTGAGTTTGAAATGTGAGACTCATTCTTCTCTCTCTTATCTTTCTAGCCATTCCCACAAGGGATCCCAACCTTTTATTTGGCTATTTGTTGTCGCACATTGCTTTTTGTTGTCCACGTCCATGTATTGCTTGCTACTTTAGTCTTTACTTTATTGATTACATGCAAATGATGTCCTTTGGAGAGGGGGCATCTACCCAAGTGTTCATGAATTATTTTATATCTATTTCTTTGCTTGATTTGTATCGCATGGTCTATTATGTGCTTGAGACTCAAGTTGCTTTCAACATGAGCACCCACCACCTTTTTCAGTTCTTTCATTCAATTTCCAATGTAAAAATACAAAAGATAAAACAATTTGGGAGATAAAGGTACTATTACAAGTTAGGTAATCTTCCCAATTTAAAGTCCCCATGAATCTTGTATGGGTAATCATTAATGTCTCCCTTGAATGGAGCATGTATATTGAGTCTCTCTTTAGTGTTCTTATACCTATTTTTCATGATATTTGAGTTTTTTCTACCTTCTTGGTTTGTCAAAATTGAGTTTTGATTAACCCTTGGTGACTATCAAATCTCATTCTCCCCTGTCTTCTTCTATACCTTAGTTGATTAATCCCCTATGATGTCCTTTCAGAAGTGGTTGCTTACGAAGTCCATATTTGCCTTATTGTTTCATGTCAAGGGAAGTCTCATGTCACCCTTCCCATGTTTGGAATGTTCCCTTGAGTTGAGTCTATACCTTAATTATTCATCAATTGTATTCTTAGCCCTGTTCATTGAAGGGAATCATCATTTCGTTTCTTCCAACATATCTACCTTTACTGACAATGACACACTTTGGGTGTTTGATTTAAAGACTGAGTACCTTGTGTTCCACTTTCCCCACCAATCTATTTCCTCGCATTTGGTTGCGGGTTATCATTATTGCTCCTCGATTGAATGGTTCCATTCAATGTTTGAATTTATATTATTTATTTACACTATTACATTGGTGCCCATTTTCCTTAAGGATGGGTTACCTCGCATTTAGTAGGATTTTTTTATCATTGATTTATAACTAGATGGTTTCTCTCGTATTCGACTTTAACTACTTATCGCACGAGGATAATCATACTTAGTGGTTTTGGTGTTATAAATTTTGTTGAAGACCCCAGGCATGTGTGGTTCCTTTGTAGATGGTTTGAGACCCTATCTTTGGAGCAATTTCAGTGAGAATTTGAGTTCATCACATGCCCACACCCCTTTCCAACTTTGGGGATACATCTTTCTCAACTTTGTTCCATGCAACTTTGGCAACATTATACCATTGATATTATAGGATGCATTGATGAAGTATTGGGATATTGATGTAAGTTAGTGTGTCCTCATTGTTGAGACATGGAACATTTTATTGATGTAAGTTATCGTGGCCTTCTCATTGTTGAGCCATGAAATATTTTATTGATGTAATTTGGCAGAATGTCTCCCTTTCAAGCCATCAATCCATTAATATGATTAATGGGATTTTTAATCACCTTTCTAATTTCTTAGAAAGACAATTGGGGCTCGTATGGAACTTGCAAGTTACCGTACATTGTATATGAAAGCTACACTCTATTCTCCCATTGGTTTGATATGTGGTTGTAGTATCAATAATTACATTTGTGGTCAGAGTATAGACAATTCTCAAGCTCTCGCAAGGTTCTACAAATTGCGGAAATTAAATCACACTTGCAAGAATTGAAATATCACACTTGCAAAAAAGCAAATACACAGGGAGGAAAGTGGTGATCTAAAATATTGATTTACGGTCTTAAGGCCATTGTCACGAGGATATGAATCCCCCTACATTTTTAGAGAGGTGGTACTCCTCTTTTTCTTATAAGCTTATAACGAAATCCGAGAAGAACTAGATTCTTAAAAAGCTAACATTCTTATTCAAAACAATACATGATATAGGGACCAGATACCTTTCAAAAAAAAACCATATATATACAATATCTTACAACATGGATAAAGAAAATAAGTATGATAAATAAAAGGTTGACATTTCCATCACAACATTTATCAAGACAGTAAAAAGATATCCACAGTAAAGAGACAAGAAAGATGGACCACATATATAAGAGAACTTTAAATGATCATTACATTAAACACCAAAAATATTACGATGGATAAAACATTTGGAAACTCAAGCTTCAAGTCAAAGTCTCCGAGAATACAATAATGTAGTATCCCAAGTAGTTCTCTCTGAGTCTAAAAGATAATATAGTCTTTAAATACAAATTAAATGTCTTTAAACAAAAAGTATGCGTTCGCCCTTCAAAGAGGACTGAGATTGGCTACCACAGGCCATAAAAAGAAAAGACCTGGAAGATGAGAGAAAATGAATCAAGGGCTAGACTTGTTTTCATAGAATATTGGGAAATAAAGGCAATGTGACAAATGACCGTACAAGAAAAAAGACAAAAAAAGGGGAACAAGGTTGTTGCTTGACTCACTATGATGGAAAGTACACGTAACCTTTACTTGCTTGCAACCGATTCCTTTATAAGTGTATGTTGTGGTCGAGGTGGCAAAAACCACTGTAACTGCTTCTTGATTTTCCGGTTCAGTAATTATGATTAATTCCTTTTTCAACCACTCCTCAATGTATTCCCTTAAAGGTTCCATGGTAATTTCATGCTTAGTTTTAATTTCAAATAATTGATTTTCAAATTCCCTTAGATCCATCTCCGATTGTTGCAATGTGTCGTCCACTTCATCATTCCTGTTGATATATCAAACCAACCATTTTTCAACTTCATCTTCAAAAAAGTCTATAGTTTCGGTCAATTCGTTTGCCCAAGCAACTTTTAATGCATTAAGTTGTCCCATTAAAGATTATTATGATAGAATCATGGTATCCATCGATAAATTGGGACCATTTAATTATTTAGTAAGACCAACAAGTTTAACTTTTTATTTCTCAAAACATTAGTTTCGTTTATCATTTCTTGTAATTCTTTGATTCTTCTTAGCCAACATCCATCAATATGCTTCATTTGGTAAGGCGACGAAATTTTTTGTTCTTTCCTACGAGCTTCATTTAAGCTTGAGACCTTAGCTGAAAATTTATTTACAGCTTCCTTGAAAAATCCTTGATCATTTTCTAAGTCATTTTGCAAGTATTCTTTGAAATTTTGTATCCTAGATGAAAAGCTAGCAATACTTTGGGAAAGCTCCTAAATTTCTTGGATTATATCAATTCTCTTATGTATGGCATCACCAACATATTTTTTTATATCTTGCAATAAGCTTGATGAGCCCCTGTACTTTGTCTTTCTTTTCAAGGTATCCTCTAACACAAGTGCTGGTTGGATTAAACTCAAAGGTTTGGGAAACAGTGGTCTTAGTACCAAGGAGACTTCTAATTCTTTTATCCTCCTCTTCAATTCTAAATTTTGTTTTTCCATGTTATCAATTGATTGCTTCAAGGCCTATCTAGTAGCTCTATGGAAGTCTGTAATTTTTTATGGTGCTACTCCATCAAAGTCAATTGAAGATTTCCATCTTTCCGATGACCTTTTATTCCTAGTATTTACTTTTCCCAGTAACAATTTCTTAGTCTCATGATTGTAGGTTGCATGGTGAAAAGTGATAGATTCCTCTTCAAATATTTTGGGATCTTGGGTAATCATATCATCAACAATTTCCCTCATTTCCAATAATCTTTGTGCAAACCAGGTAGGTTCTTCAATGAGCTCGTCCATGTCCATTGCACGGGGACTCTCCTCGACTTCGTGTATGCTTAACCCTACAAATGATGTATTCCTTTTTCTTTTCAAAGGAGTATATGTAATATGTGAATTTTCAATATTTTTCCTTTGTGGGTCTTTATCTCCACCATTGTCTAAACCTCTAATTGATGTTTTTCTAGTCTCCATTCCACTAGTTTTATTCTTTGTTCTCGATGGAGTGCTTCTTTGGTATGTTGTTAGCGAATTAGGGTTTTGATTTGTCACTTCTTTGTTGCGCTCGGACCCGAGGAAGGCATATACACTAAGCTAAGGTGGTGTAATTACTTATTATTTTATGGCCTAGCCTTGCAATACTCTATTCCTTTACGGCTTAGTACTTGCCTCCATAAACCTGATGCAGAGCGGACAAAATGCTTTGCTCCCTAAAACACATTTCAAAGCTAGAAATATTAAGGAATGAAATCGCTTGTCTGCAAAGGGTTGTCTGTGTCCTTCATTCGTGTTGTTTATTTCTCCTGTGTCATTTGAAATTTGGTAGGTCGCCATTTCATGGAGATGTAGATTATCTTCTCCACCCTCCTGAAACTATTCAATTTTAGTGAAATATGAGGAATACCCTTTTATTTCCATATGTGCAGTAAATTTGTTTTTTGGGTCAAAACCATCAACAAATTTAGCTTCCTTCAAGCCCAGTTGTTCACAATGTCCTGCCAATTCATTAAGGTGGGTTATATGCTTCACAGTAAACTTCCCAATTTTCCATGGTAGGGGTATGAATTTCTTTTTCCTCTTATCATGGAAGAAGTGGGCCCAAGTATTGTATTGTCTGCACATTTCTTTGACAAAGAGTTTATATTATACATATAATGGTAAAAGGAAAGGCTGCTCCTCACTACCAAACAATCTAATAACAATAAATTCCTTGGACATTTCATAAGCTCCTTTCCTTGAGAGAAAGGCAACTGCTTCCAGGGATAATCTCGATGTACTATGACCAAACATCAATTTTTTGAATTTTGAAATGAAGTTGCTATGAACCCAGTAAAAACTGTATTGAGCTTTATGCATGTACAAGATCAAATATCATGCATAAACTAGCTCCAACTTAAAATCAACATGTTTTTCCCTTGGCAAGTCTTCAAACACATGGCCATAAGCGATGGTGAAAATGAGGTAAGAAGTCATATAAAACTTTCGAGTCTTTTTTAGGTTATTCAATTTTAAAGAAATTTCATTTGAAATGAGATAACCCCAATCAATAACGATTTTTTCATGCAAGGCATGGTGCATGGAATATATAACATTTCTTTATATAAACACAGTAGATTCCAGATCGATTATGTGGGTGAATAACCATGCAAATTATCTGTACGGGTATTTTAATGAAGTTACCTCAATCTTGGAAGCACTGGGGTTACTGGTTGGTTCCTCCAAATAATTGCTCAGAAACCTATCTCCTCCTTTATGTTGCTTCAAGAATTTGTTGGCCTCTTCACTTTTGAATCTCATAGTAGGTGTAGGGAGTCGTAGAATTTTGGAGAATGTTGAAGGAGCTAGCGAGATGGGTTGATTTCCTTGAAATTGGATTATTCTCCTTTTAGAGATGAAGTTGTCTACGCACCATTAAAAAATATCTTTGAAGTATGTCACTTCCAAAACACAACCTGCTAATGTTATTTTTGAGGTCCAAATTAAGTTTGTTTTCTTCTCGGCTAGAGAAAGAGTCTTGTAGTAGTTGTATGCTCTATACCACTCGAATTCTTGATCCTCACGCCCAAGTATGTTTAGTGTATCTCCACAGTACAATTTTTTTTTTTAACTTGACATTCTTTTCTGTTTTTTGAGAACAGGTGGCACTATTGTGTATACTTACAACTTGGCATTTTTTATTTTATTTAATTTCACCACGTAAGTTCTTGATAATTCAATTAATCATAAATATTGCTTTTAATATTGTTGGCTTACATGAGATTTGGATTTATTGCAATATTTAACGAAAGTGTCATGAATTTAATAACGATATTACGCTTACATTAGTGGTATATGATGTGGAAGGACAATAAATGTGATGGGGAGTGGTGATGTGATGTTGTGGAGGATGAAAAATGTTAAGTAAGAGAGTGCAAAATGAGGAATGGGAGGTGCAAAATGTATAACACAAGAATGTGGACCTACGGACTTGTGGATGTTGATATGAAGAAGGGTAAGGAGGTCCACATCGATATTGAAAATATGGTTAAGTATTGAAAAATATTGTTTTGCATATTTAAAAGTGTGTTTTGGAGAATGCATACTTATGGACCTAGCGACTCAATGAAAAAAGGTTAATGGGAGGTACGTAGCTCTGCATCCCCTTTTGTGAAAATTGACTAAGTTTTGAAAAAGTGAAAAAGGTACAATTTGGGGAATGAAAAGTAAGAAGTGCATTTCGGTGAATGCGGGGTTGCGGCCCTGTGGACCTAGAGACTCAAGAAAGTTGACAGATGATATGTAGCTTCACATCTGCATTTTCGAGAAAACGACTAAGTATAAAAGATGAAAGTGAATAGTGGAGGATGTAGAGGTAGGTGAAAAATGTAGAATGCTTGAATGCGGACCTATAGACCTACATAGTTATGGACATGCATACTTTAGAATTTTTCTACCCCGCTCTGCATTGTTTGAAAAATGGCTAAGTGTTGGAAAATTTTTGATAGAAAAGAAAAGAGAATAAAGGAAAATAAATGAACAAAAAGGATAGGGAAATTCCTATGGGTGGTTAAATGAAAAAATCAACTTAATCATGAATGTGGATCAACACCAGGATGTTCATGTAACATCCCCACTACAATCCCCAGTTTAATTTATGCATAATGTGGATATGAATGTGGCTATGGAAAACAATGCAAATGCTAATGTATTTTGTATATTTAGATAAATAAAATGTGATTCCAACTACTGAGGAATATGGACAGAGATGGGGGCTTATTTTTCCACAAGAGAAACGAGTGTCTAAGAGGGGTCCAAACGGAAAATTAATTGTGGGTATTAATTCAACCAATTTTCCTAAATTTTATTACCATCGGGGATAACTTCTAATATATGTTTGAGTGTATGAGAGCCCAATCATTAAACTCGTGTAAGATGGAGAGTGTGAGAGTCACATCCCATAGTTATTGAAGAGCATGGGGTTGAGTACAATCGGTTTGGGAAAGAGTGTAAGTCAAGCAAGTAAGAAAAAATAGAGGAAATTCATATGGGCAATTACATATAGTTTTTACACATTGAGTTTTATGTGAACAAGAAGCAGAGAGTAGAGAAAAAGAGCACATGAGCTAGAGCAAGAAGGATGGGAAAATTCTGGAGCATGTTGGATCATATTGGAGCACTTTGGAGTTGAATATTGAAGAGCCAGCTTGCTAGGATTGAAGAGTGAACTATTTTGGGAGTTGCACTGTAACAACAAGCGGTTGTTTTTTTTGTTGGTTGTTTCCTGGCAGTGAGTTCCCTTGAGTTCCCAATAGATAATTTCCTAGTTACTTGTGCCAGAGAGACCTTAATAAATTAATGGGATGCCTGATGGATTGATATCAGTGAAGGGGTACATTCCCTGGGTTGGGAAGGTCAAGAGGAAGAGAGTTGGAGGAAATTCAGGATAGTTGTAGGAGAATTCCAATGGGTTGTGGGATATTGAGCTGTGAGTGGACTATGAGAGGCACCATTTTCTTGTGGATTCCTACCCCGAGCTCGGGGGTGCAGACTTGCTAATGAGATTTAGAACAACAAGTCTACGGTTGGGTGGAACGTCCTTCCCAAGTAGTTGGTTGCACAACCATTTTAAAAATATAAGTGTTTATCTATTTTATTGTGTTAATTTTTGAGTTTAATTATTGTGCATTTTACTCCGTGCATGAGAATGAATTTTATGTTGTGGTGAAATTTAGTAGTTGCGTTTACCTGTTTGAATAATATGGACAATTGCATGATATTGAATGTTATGTTGTTCATAATTATGTACTTAATTGCATATGTGAGTCAAATTTAGTAGTAAAGACAATGGGATTCCACCATGGTGCTCCAATCGTCATGTGTGTTGGGAATAGTTTTCACGTGCAATAATAAGCATGTTGCGTGCACGTTGTGAGTAGTTGTCACACATAGTACAAAGGTTGTTGTGCACATGGTTTTTCTCAGCAAGGGTGTGACATTCATGTTGGTTGACATGATGTAGATGCATTTAAATAATGTTATCTGGAATGGTTAAATCTATGTATAATTTGTAGCTAATAAGCTACATAAAGTTAATTAAAGAAAAATTTTGAATTTATGTGTATTTTCCACTATTAATGTTCCTTGGTTAAGCTAGGGAATGTTACTAAATGGTATCCGAGCTTTTGGTTCAACACTGGACTTGTATGGGCCAGAGATCAACATGAAGTTGGAAAATTCATCAGTTCAACATTTGAGCCATGTTAAATTGGGGAAGAAGGTGAGTCAAACATTTTCATTATGGTTGTGATGGTAGCGAGTTGGAAAATAAGGAAAAATCATCTAAGTGAATAAAGGACTTGTGTGTGCTAAATATTTGTGTTGCATAATGCATAATTGGTATTGTGTGCACCGAATATTGGTGTGTGGTATAAAGTTGTGTGCACCGAATATTGGTGTGTGGTATAAAGTTGTGTGCACCGAATATTGGTGTGTGGTATAAAGTTGTGTGCACCGAATATTGGTGCACGGTGCGCACTAAATATTAGTGTGCAGTATACAAAGTTGTGCGCATTGAATATTGGTGCGTGGTATAAAAATTTACGCACATTGGATATTGGTGTGTGGTATAAAAAGTCACATGCACTGAATATTGGTGCACAGTTGATCCGGATTTATGAGCGGAACGAACTCACTAACAAACTGAATACAATAACATAGAGATATGGAGAACAACAACAAATATCCAATGAACAATATCTTCTATTGAATAAATGAAATAGGTTGAAACTGTAAAACTGCAGAATTGAAAACAACTTGCTTGAATGAAACTGTAAAACTGCAGAATTGAAAACAACTTGCTTGAATGGTGGTAGCTATCTCTGAGAAGAGATGTGGCTGCTCTATGCATCCGTCTGAGTAGAATGATTACAATGAGGCTCCAGAGGCCTTTTTAACATTACTCATGAATTTCAAAACCCTATACATCCAAAACCTAACCCTAGGAGATGAAACGCCAAAAGTTATGTGGGTCCCGATGGGTAAGTTGGTACCTCAACTTTCCGGGGTCGTAACTTTTGCATACGACCTCCGTTTTAGATGTGTGATAGCTTGTTGGAAATGTATTTTCGAGAACTATGCATTACATTGTCAAAATTTAACTTTGTCTGCAATTTGATTATGGCAAGCCAAAAAAACACTGTTTAGGGCCCCAAAACGGCATTGGAAGTACAAAAAGTTGTGTTGACATGAAAACATCCAAAATAAGCCAGTTGGATTAGGTGGGAGGCCACCAGTCTCCACTTGTGAGATGTGTAGGGATTAAGACAACCTCGAAAGTGTAGAACCCACAATTACAAATAAGTACAAAAGAACATGTTGAAGTAAAAACTGTCAAGAGGAGCCAATTGGAATAGGTGGGTGGCCACCAATATCCACCTGGATCAACTGTGCACACTAGATATTGGTGCGCAGTATAAAACGTTGTACGCAATGAATATTGGTGTGTGGTGTGCACTAAATATTGACGTGGTATAAAATTTGTGTGTACTGAATATTGGCGTGCGGTATAAAATGTTGCACACATTGAATATTGGTGCGCAATGCACACTGAATATTGGTGTGCGATATAAAAAGTTGTGTGCACTGGTGTGCAGTATAAAAAGTCACACACAATGAATATTGGTGTGGGGTGCTCACTGGATATTGGTGTATAGTATAAAAAGTCGCACACACTGGATATTGGTGCATGGTATAACAAGTTGTGTGCATTGGATATTGGTGCATAGTATAAAAAGTCGCACACGCTGAATATGGGTGCGCAATTCGTGGTATAAAAGTTGCACGAATTGGATGTTAGTGCGTGATGTAAAATTTACGCACACGGGATATTGGTGTGTGGTATAAAAGTTTGTGTCCATTGAATATTGGTGCACAGTATAGAAGTTGTGCGCATTGAATATTGGTGCACAAGGCATGCGTTAAATATTGGCACTGCACATTATGGATTTTGAGCATGTTGAATATTGGTGCATAATTAAAAATTGATGTGTGTGTGGGGTTTAAAAATGATGAAGAGAAGAAGGATACCGCACATGCAAAATTGTCCCAGTCTAAAAAAAAAACCAAGTCTAGATCCAAAAATGTATTTTGGAAATAACTAGAGCAGATTAAGTCAGAGTTAGATGAAAATTTTGGGTTTTGTTCACAGTTTCGAGGTCTACAGAAGTTATACAGGATCAAACTCAGTGACAGGAGCACAATTACTATTGAAACTTGTACAAAGTTTCAAAAATGCATACATGAAAATATTGTGTGAAGGAATTGACTGGATTGTAAGGGGTTTGGAATGGGGATTAAAAATAGGGAAAAATCCACTATTTTGTGTCATTTTTTGGGCATTTTTGGGATTTTCTAAGGAGGAAAAGGGTCCCTAGATGGAAAATGTGGAAAAATATATGTACTCGACATTTTTTATACTCATCAATATAAACAATTTTGGTTTAGTGAAGTTTTTCCAGAAGTGTGCAATTTGGGAGATAGCTAGTTTGGCTAAAAATTCAAAGTCTGGAAAAATGGGTGAAAAAGGAAAAAGATGTCATTTCCAGATTATTGCAGTTTTTTTATTGGAGCACCAAATTGAAAATATGAGATTTTTTTATGAATTCCCTATCATCATTTTCATCTGTCTCTTATAAAAAATTCCCTAGTTCTTGACTGAATTACTTCTACGAGTGACAAAAGTTGGCGTCTGTGATTAACTGCACCAGAATGAAAAGTGCACAAAAGGGGTGAATTAACAATATTCATATGATTATAACTTTTTGCTTAGAGATAAAAAATGAGCAAGAAAGAAATCGTTGGAAAAGTATTGGATAAGGGGATCCATGTATCGGCCCAAAAAACTAACCTGGGATTTTTAAGTTACAACCAACACAAAATAAGATGGATGATTACATGCACATTTTCTTGCATAATTTAGAGGTTTAGAAAGGAATTTAGGTTTTCTGTATGAGAACTACAACAATGGAATATTCCCAAGGGTCCTACAGTCATGAAGAGTGGTTAAGAGGTTTGCATGTCAGCATGAGAAATGTTGAGACATAGTCTAATGGAAGAAGAGGCTGGAATGAGCTTGTAACTATGAGAAGTATGCAGAGAAAAGTGCAGATATATAGAGTTGATAATGAAAATATTATGAAATCTCAAGAAGAGATACTTCAAAGTTTGAATATGCTACAGAGGCAAGCCAATAAATAGTCTAGTACAAAGCCAACAAATAGTGCTAGACAAGTGACAACATCTAGACCCCATAGCAGAGGATATGAACATGAAAATGACAAGAAATCAAGGAGTATAAGCAGACACCATCATTCCCCGGGGAAAACCACTAGGAGAGATAATGAAATTTTAGGTCCTAGGAGTATCCCAAGTGTGTCTTTTGTCAAGAGACAGAGGATAAGGCCCGAGGGAGACATCTTGCAAGGATAACTTAGGAATATCAAGCCACCAACCTTCAATGGTGAGCATAGGAAGGGAGAAGAGGCCGAAGCATGACTGTTGGAAATGAATAAATATTTCCAGCT
Organism: Picea abies; assembly: GCA_900067695.1. Lineage (NCBI taxonomy): Eukaryota > Viridiplantae > Streptophyta > Pinopsida > Pinales > Pinaceae > Picea > Picea abies. Next base: position 3,155 of record CBVK0103192638.1, on the reverse strand, counting down.
ACATGATTATTCCTCCAGGGTAGAAATAAGAATTGCAACCTACCACTTCCAAGGAAAGGCGACCATGTGGTGGGATCAACTTAAGCAAGAAAAACACCTTGATGAGAGGAAGGTCTCATTGAGGCAATTCGAAGGATAATTCCAAGATAAATATTTTTTTGAGAATTACTATGAAAGGAAGATGAAAGAGTTCTTTGAAATCAAGTTGGAAATCATAACAATGGTGTTGACAATTAAAATCGCAACGAGGAATTTCGCCTGCAAAGTATCGCTAAAGCCTATTATTTAAACTATGCTAATGATATATAATTAAACTATGCTAATGATATATAATACTAGTAGGTGGGACCCCCTTGTAGTCTGGAGGCTCGGAGATAGCCTTATCACACATTTTGTGCTGTTGTTTCGATGCTGCTTACAGGGTCCTATATGGTTGATGATGTAGTCTTGGTTTTGTTTGCAACATAATGGCAGATGAATAATGCATTTTATGTGATGATTCAATTATCCTAAGCTCCAAATTCCATGTTATGAGTGGCATATATTACTGTTGTTACATTTTATATTTTCACCATGATTCATTACCTGTTACACCTACACAAGACACATGTTAGTAACAACATGAAACAAGAACAACGGGAAGAAACTTATAAAAAACAATTCAAGGAAAGGAACTATACTATACTATGTTAAGAGGTTATGTGAATGAAATAAAACGAAGTTAGCATTAATCCTAACTAGCAATGTTAGTGGATATACAAATTATATTGAGTTATATTGGGCACATTTGATATATGGTATGGTATGGTTTTTGGCAATGGTTAATTTGGATTGGTGTGGCGCAATTGGCAATAAATATGCCACAAGTTTCAATGCATGGAATTAATGGCACAAGGTTAATGTTATGGTTTTGGTTGGTTGTCTTGTACTACAAAATTGAATGGGGTGGAATATGGAAGCGACGTGCAATAAATGAACGTCACTCAATACTTCTCCCACTGGGTCGTCACCCTAGCATGGTTATTGTTTCATTTGGTTTTGTTGTGGTTAAGCTTCGAGATTCAAACCTGGAAGGAACTGCTCGACTAGCTCGCCCTTTTTAAATCCATTGGTTACAAGTATGGTTCTTTTCACCCATCCATGAATTTCACTCTATGTATGAAACAAATGATGGCTCAGTAATGTGTTGGTTTTTTCTTTCCTAAGATTAGCAACTGTGTAAACGCGCGGGTATTTTTTCTGGAATGACTGTGTGGTTATTCGTTTACAAATGGAAAGATTGATTTGTTGAAGTTGTGATTTCGTTGGATGTTCTTTGTGGTGGAAACTATGATGGCTCTCTATTGTTTTTAGTAGTTATGGGTATTTTGTTGGAGGGTTTCATGGCTCTCTATTGTTTTTAGTAGTTATGGGTATTTTGTTGGAGGGTTTCGTTTTGTTTAGCCTTGTTGGCCGCCTCCTCACAGTTATGGTAACCATATCCAATTGTATTTCGTTACTATGGGGTTGTTGTGTATGTTTTGAATTACCTTTTGGTCACTGTGTATCTTCCAGAGCCTAGTCGTGGGCTTATTTTTGTGGTATTGGCATCAACACAATTGGTTATGGGGTGGTCATTATTCAAAGAAGTATGCTTTATGGTTGTTGGTAATACCCGGGGTCTGCATTTCCATTGGCATTGTATAAATTGGTTCATCTCTTGTGAATAGCGCAAGGGTTATGCCTCTGTGCGTTTTTAGTATTTGTTATTGTCGAGTGAGAAATCGTTGCTCCCTTGCATTGTTGCCTACCTTACCCAGTGTTGAACTATCACACTATTACACAAGTTCAGAGTTATAAAATCATGTGATTCCATCGTGCTTGTTTCGAAGGTTTTCTAGCTACTGTTGATATGTTTGACCTCCAATCTCTCTATATTTTGGTGACCGAGCGGACTCTTGATTATTTCTTGTGATCATGGTTACAGAGCTCGATTTTGATAACCCCCAACCAGTCCCACTATTGTCAGTTATATTGTTAACTGTCATAAGTTGGTTGAGTGGTTATAACAGTGGCTTTGAGTATTGTCTCATCTTTGTTTCATCGAGTTGTTGGAAATTTGTAATTAGGGATGAGAATTGGTGTATAGTCGAGGGGATGCCTCCTTTTGTTGTGACAGTTGCATCGATAACCCAGTTTTTTTTTTTTTATTAAATTGGTTGATTGGGAGTAAATGGTAATCTATAGTCTAAATTGGTTGATTGGGAGTAAATGGTAATCTATAGTCAGAGGGTTGCCTATTTTCATTATGCATTGGTCGTTGTGTTCTTATAGCATGGTGTCAATTGTAGTTGGTGGATTTTGAGTGTTTGATTAGTCCCGATCGGGATCATTGCGAGTTGGGGAAAATGATGGTTGTGACTTTGTTGTTTATTGTGTATGGTTTATGGAGACAACATGCATTGTTTTGTTTTATTGCACCATCAATGCAAGTTTAATTGCTAATATTCTCAAAAGAATGAAATCGGGCAAGTTTTAAAATGGTATGTTCATCTCGGGAAAGACCTGTGTCTATGTTTGATTTTGGAAATTATGAATTATGGACAGTGGTTGACATTCTATAGAAATATATGTTGGATAGAGATGAAGCAATGTGACTGTATGTTCCTTTGAGTTTGTTTAAATGAAAAGAAACAAGTAGCCTATTAATAAGACTGTTGAAAGGCATAGTGATTATGAGTATGATTATAGATTGTGTTGATTGATTTTTTTTTGAAGAATTGAATGTGGGACAGTGAACAGTTTTTGACACACGAGAATTGTTAATTGGTATTGGTATCCTCGTATTGAATACAGAGTTGTTTTTTAATGGATTACTTAATTAGTTTTACAAACAATATCTTTTTTTTTTCCCTACCATTATTTCAATTTTCTCACATTACAACTACCCTCGCCTTCCCATATTCACTATCCACTCCTTGTTCCTAAAATTTAATTATAGGTAAGATAAATTTTGTGTTATGATAGTTAAAGGATCACACGGTGATGAATTACAGTGATATATTCATTTGATTTACGATACAGTTGATTGTTTGATGTTTGTGAGAAATAATCATGATCTATTCTCCCTCATTTTAACACTTTTCGCTCAATACAATCCCTCACATATCCCAGAA
>CBVK0103192637.1:0-14146 GCA_900067695.1 Picea abies | reverse complement strand
CGCGAAATCGCAATCGCTCGGATCGGGTGACTCGGGCTATCGAGACCCTTCTCACTTCAGTTCTCTCAAACTGACTTCCTTCGCGTTCAGATCTAGTACCACGTGTCCTGCTGGATTGGGCGGCTCTTGTTGATTTCGAATCTCGGGGGTTCAAATATCTCACAAATACTTCGACAATGTTTCGAACTCCCGATTCCCGCAATTATTATTTGTCATTAATCTATGAACTTCGAAATGAATTTTCCTCTGCCAAACTGAACTTGCTCGCTCGCTTGATTAGAGTCCATATCAGACCGCTCTAAGTGTTGTGCTTGTTCTTATGGTTGCGGCCTCTATAAATGAATACTTGGATGACTGATTGAGGGTTCAGGAAGGAAAATGGATCAATGACGGAGACAAGGAGAGAGAAGTGATCGACCTCGGAGAGAAAAGAAAGGCTTAGGGCCAACACCCCTTAGGCAGGCAAAAGAAGAAAACTATAAACTGAAAGGAAAAACCTTACGATTGGGTCTGCAAAAGGAGGAGAGACAGACAAAATTACAAACTTAGGCAAAAACCCCATATTCACAAGACTCTGACAAGTTTATGTGATAACAAATTCCACCATGTTTAAAGTTTAAACTTGTTACCAATTTCTCCAAATATTATACTTATGGACTTACGAAAATCATAATGACATTAATACATTCATTTCCACATGTTCAAAATTAATACCTATTGACTTATGAAAGCATAATGACCTTCATTTTTTCCTTTCCACCATGTTTAAATTTAGACTCCATGGCTTATGAAAACCATAATGAAAAAATGGTAGTTTTGGAGTCAACGGATTGTGTAACAAATGACATCCTCCATCTAGTAACTTGATGGAATATAATGATGAAATATCATGATTTTGAAAATGAAAATATGCAATTTGGTAAATTCAGACATTGAAAATGGATTGATTAACCCCCATTTTCATTGAGCAACTCCATACTACAATTTCAACAATCTAAACTTGTAATTCCAAAGTTATGTCAAAACCTGTTAGATTTGTTACAAAAAAAACATAGAATAACAATTTATTTGCTATACAATTAGCTTACCACAATGTTTTCTCCATGTTCAAAATTTAGACTTTCCTACTTACAAATAAATTGGGATTTCATTACCACATGTTCAAATTTAAACCTCTTGATTCACAAAACCCTAATATCCTTGAAACTTTCATTTCACTAATTTTAGACTTTCTCATTTATAAAAATCATCTTGACCTTGTAACCTTGATTTAGCCAGAGAAATAAAAACTTTCCACATTATATCATATACATGTTCATTCAAAAAATATTGCCCCCATTTTTACTTTCCTTCCCTTCTTAGATTTTATACTTTCTCATTTATGAAAATCATCATAACCTTGGTACTTCCATTTGACTGGAGATAAAAACTTTCCACATCATATATGTTTAGTAATTTCACCCATTTTTTTATTTTCCTTCCCTTTTTAGATATCCCCATAATAAATATGACACTTTCATTTCTACCCTAAATTTTAAACTTCTCAATTTACAAAAAAATTAATACTTCCATTTACATTATATTTTAAATTTTATGAAAACATAATCATCTATAATACTTTCATTTTTAACCTATAGAGTTTAAAAAAAAATCAATTTAACCCATAGAGTTTAAAAGAACAATCAATTTATTTTACTCTATTTGTTCTCGATATACCTACACTATGAATATTTTTAAAATATATTTACTTAACCTTTTTAATAAAAAATAGTTATTAAAACATTTTAATTGTTGTCATTGTTACGTGAGTCGCTTTTTAATAATGACAAATCTTACTATTGTGGGAGATGGATGAATGTGACTCCACATTGATACTTTCCATAAAGGTCGCATGACCAATGAATGAAAACGCCACTAATGGCAAACTTTTTCTGGCTTTCATTTTATAGAATCAAACTATGTTTTTCTAAGATGTGGTAGACACTAATCCCAAGTCAACTTGTCTTTGTAACTCTAAATGATATAGTTTAAAAACCAAAAAATCATTTGTCGTACTACTCGATTTTATGTTAATATGACACATGTTAACATGAATCTTACTACATGGAGGTATTAGGTTTTCATTGAATCTTTCTTAAATATAAACCTTTTAACACGGAAAAACTCTACGAAAAATTTGTATTTTTAAAGATTTGATCATAAAAGTTTTGATCTTTTATGTGATACCATATATGTAATTTTGAATTTATCAAATTTTCAAAGTACAATTATTTTTTTTTTAATTTAAATTCTTAAATATTGAAAAAATTATAATTTTGAAAATTGAATATCTGAATTTATATTAATTTTAGATTTGTTTTTAAAGCAACAATTTTTTAATATCTAAATTTTTTAACTTTAAAAAACTTAACAAAAAAATCATATTTTTAAAAATTTAATATTTAATTTTTTTTAAAGAGTATTTGATAGATCTAAATTTAAGATATAAGGATTATTTAATAATTTTTTTATATTTTTAAAAATTTAATCTTTTCTTATATGTGATATATCTAAGATTAAGAGATATGGATGATATATAATTATATTGTTATTTATTTACTAAATGTTACATTTAGAAGTCAAGTAGTTTGTTAAATCATTGTGCAGAGGGAGTCTCTTATATTAATTTGGTGTCTTGGTTGCATAGTGATCTTAAAATTATATTATTATTATGCTATGTTATTTATTAAATGTTATTGTATATTTGTGAATTAATTTATTGTTACGAGTCAACAATATACACCAATGTTTATGTTGTTTAAACCCTCAAATAGAAAAGAAATCCACAACCCTGACATAATATATTATTGAAAAAAAAATATTACATGAACATCTATCACAATCAATCATCTTAAAATGACTCTCCGTGCTCTTTAGATAGAGATCACAGACCAATTGAGTGCTAAGCCATGAGTCAGGTGTTGTTAATGTCCATGAAAAGGTGATCCATCAAATTACTTTATTCCTACAAAACAATCGTGACCATTGGATAAGTTCATTTCAAAAGTCCACTTAAAAGAAACATATTTTACCTAAAGACACATTAGATCAAGTTGATATCAACTAACTCCTAAGTGTCTAAATATCATAACATCTCTCCTTAAGAACAACTTTGTAAAGGATTGAAGGATTTACATAAGTGGCACAATAGGAGGAAACATGCACTAGAACCTATTCCCCCTTAATGAAAACTTCTTGAACACCTAACATAGCTCAAAGCTTCTTGAAAACTTGGCTTCTGTAAGGGTGTTTGTGAAATATTTGTGGCTTGATCATCTATTCGACAATATAGCACTTTGAGAACCCAATCCTCAAGAAACTTCTTGATGAAGTGCCTATGTAACTCAACATGTCTGGTTGTTGATGTTGAACTAGATATTTGGTGAGATAAATGACACTTCGAATGTTGCATCATACTAGAGTTTGGTCAGATGTTGAGATTGAAATCCAAATTATGAAAGAATATGTCAAAGCCACATGGCTTCTTAACTTGCATGGTTTGCTACTCAATACTTTACTTATACTAAAGGAAGAGTAAGGGCACTTTGCTTCTTACTAGGACAAGTAACAAGTATAAAACCAAGATTGAAAACATAACCTGCATTAGAATTATGAACATTAAGGTCATTGGCCTAATCAAAATCAATAAAACCAAACAACATGGATTCCCCACTGAGTTGTAATCTATCCTAAATTGAACTATAAGCCGAATATACTAAAACTTCTCTTTGCTACTTTCTAATGAATTTGATGAGGCATTTACACATACCAAACAACACGACTATTGAAAAAGAAAATGTCAAGACAGGTATGAGTCAAATATAAAAGGATACCAACTAACTGATGGTACAAAGAAGCATCTATTTTGGGTGTGGTATAGGTGGTGGAAAGTTTGAATCTATACTAAAAGGGAGATGGGGTTGGTTTCTAATCTTCCACGTGAAAGTAGTGAAGAAGTCCATATGCATACTTAGGCTAGAAAAGGACATGCCTTCTTTAGTTTGCAAGACTTGAAAGCCAAGAAAATAATGTAGATGCCTTCTTTCTATGACTAGATTTCACATGGATTCAAAGTTTGGGCGCACACCGAGAGATATTCATCAAACTTCTCATATATCTTAATAATATTTTTTGTTTCAAATTAGGTTGAAGAAATCCATAACCTTTTACATATTTAAAGTATCCAACAAAATGCACTTCTCACTTAAAGGTTATAATGATTTCTTTTTCTCATTAGGAATTTGATCCCATGCTTCACTACCAACCACATGGAAGTGGTTGACATCTTGTTTAATGTTACTCAATGTTGCTTCGATGTTATATTTTTAAAAATATATGTGGGAGTGTAATTAACTATTTAATTAGCACAATTAATGACTTTTGCTAAAAAATAATGAGGATTTAATCCCTTCAATTGCATCATACACTTTGTCATTACATTTAATGTGAAATTCATTATCTTAGCAACATCATTTTGTTTCGATGTGTATAGAGTAATTTATTTTCATAATTCTCCCAGTAGTGAAGTAAGTTGTAAATTTGTTGCTAACTTATTTGCCATCTTTATCTATTTTTTACTTCTAAAGCCGATGTCCATATAAGTTTTCTGTAATGGTGTTGCAAGCTAAAAACATGTCAAAAAATTCACTTTTAAGTTTTAAGAGATAAAGCCCAAATGAGTTTGGAGTAGTCATCAATAAAGGGTAAGAATTACTTTATACTAAATAAATAAATAGAAGGAAGCGGGCCACACAAATAATTATAAACATGTTGTATGAGGCTTGATACATGTCAAGAGGCACATTTTTCAAAAATTTTCTAATGATGTTTGTCAAGAATACCAACAACTGAAATAAACACCACAAATAGTAGCAAGAATTTAGAGGAATACACATCACCATATTATGTTTACATAGTTGTTGCAATCAATGATAGTTTAGACAACCAAACTGCTCATGCCAAATTTTGGTCATGTCATCGCTATGAGAAAAAAAAACTAAGGGAAAAGATGATGACCCAAAGTTGTCAAATATATCCAACCTAGTAATATCATCAATAATTCTCCTTGTTGAGATATTCTTGGGATCATTTAAATATTAATTGTAACATACCCTACCTCTTAAATCTTTCTAAGGGATGGGGTGTCCAATTTTTCTTGCTTTATCTAACTTGTCTTACTTCCTCCCATTCGCATCTCCAATGTTTTTTGCTTGTTCAAGGAATTTTCAATGCCAATGCATTTTCATTCGTGGACTCATGGACTCTCGAACTCGCGACTACATACCTTTGAAATTTTCCTTTCAGAAGCCCACTCGTAGAATCTCAACACTTATCCCTTTTCCATCTACACAAACTTGTGGAGGTAAAATTCTATGACCCTATGTTCTTGAGTCCATGGACTCTCAATACTAAACCATTTTTTTCCATCTTCGTGGAATCGCGGAGGTAATACTCTTTGACCCTACTTCCATGAGTCCGTGGACTCTAAATACTTAGCCATTTTTTATCTTCGCGGACTCGCGAAGGTAGAATTCTACGACCCTATTTTCATGAGTCTGTGGAGTCTCAATACTTCACCATTTTTTTCATATTCGCGGACTCGCGGAGGTAGAATTCTACGACCCTATTTTCATGACTTCGTTGAGTCTCAATACTTAGCCATTTTTTTCATCTTTGAGGACTCGCAGACTCATGGAGGTAGAATTATACGACCCTATTTTCATGAGTCTATAGAGTCTCAATACTTAGATTATTGTGTGATGTGTCGAGTTCGTGGGTTGGTGGACTTGCAAACCCATTCCCCTCACCTTCGGTTGGGCTTACGTCAACTTTGTGAATCCATATCCTACTGATGCATGACATGACATGTGGGGTGGCACATGGCACACGTACTGCTTGACACGTGGTATCCATTTTCCCTACGAGCCCTTATCTAATTATGCCAAAACTATGTGACACATGGCACCCTCTTAGGGTGACATGTGGCCTACTTCAATCAGGACACATGGTATTGTCTATGTCATCTGCTAGAACCTTCAACTAAGGTGGATTTTCTGGATCATATACGTAGTCCCTCTGACTATGGCAGATCAACGGTCCCAGATCCTTCCTCGGAGCTCCATTAATATTGATCAATCAATAGTCATATATCTCCCTCGGAGTTCTTCCCTTAGACTGTAACTCCATGATGTACTCCGCATAACCGATCTCAATGGACGTCAGGATCTACTCTTGGGGAATCTAATGGTCAATATCTAGGAACAGGGTCCATGGATTCCCTTCTCCCTTCTCGTACGAACCTCAATTTAATTCCACTACAAGGATGACACTCATCAACCCTAGCATGGGATGTCATCTTGGTGAGCATGTGGTACTTACATAGGGTCTCTATATCGTGGATCCGATGATTCAATTTCGATGACACCTGACTCATGTGGATATACAAGGTGGAAACCTTGTTTGGAGCCAAGGTGGAAACCCAAAAAGCTGTAGAAAAACTGCCAAGGTGGAAACCCCTGTTTGGAGCTAGTGGAATAAGTGGGTGGCCACCGATTTATGCATGTATCATGCACACTGAGAGATCTTCATAAAACTTGTCATATGATCCATATTTTATGAGAAGAACAAAATGAATACAGATTATTAAAATATGTTTAACATAGAATAATAGAGATACAGTAAAACTGGTTTCTATTCAATAAGGAAATAAGTTGAAACTATAAAATGTAGCGGAAAATAAGCTTGTTGGAATGGTGGCAAGTTATCTCTGAGAAGAGATGTGACGGTTGTGCTCATTCACAAGAATATCATCACAATGAGGCTCTAAAGGCCTTTTTTATAATAAACATGAATTTCAAAACCCTAGACATCCCAAAAAATAACCCTAGGAGATGAAGCGCCAAAAGTCATGTGGGCCATGTTGGGGTAAGCTAGTACATCAACTTCCTAGGGTCGTAACTTTTGCATACGATCTTCGTTTTAGGTGCACAATAGCCCATTAGAAAGGTATATTTGAGGAATACACATGTTTTCATCAGAATTTGACTTCATCTAGAGTTTGACTATGGTGAGCCCTAAAAAAATTGTTTAGGGCCTCAAAATGGCCCCAGAAGTCAGGGACCTGAAAACTAGGAAAAAAATGCCAAACTAAAAAACTGCCAAAATGAACCAGTTGCAATAAGTGGGAGTCCATTAACATCCATATAGACCAATCCTCCCCCCTTAGGAAGTAGTGGTCTCCATTGCGTTGAGTTCCCCTATCAAATGAGGAAATTTCTGATGAATTTGGCCCTGGTTGAGCCACTTGCCTTGGTGCAGGAGCTGCCCTTCTTTGACAACTCGATAAAACTAGATCCTTTGTTGTCGAGTGCCTTGACATGTGTTTCCAAAATATGATCACTGGATGCATGTTGCATTCAATGAGGTTTAATCCTTGTTAGTGTCAACTGCTCTTCTATCTCTGAGGTGTCCAATAATAGTGGGAAATATGGCCGAAGGAGAGCCACGTTGAATACTAGGTGCAGGCCAATGAAAGGGGGAATGTTGAGCTCAAAAGAATTTTCACCCACATCCTTCGTGATGGTGTACGACCCATAACAGAGTGGGTGAATCTTCTGATGGGGCCTTGTAAGGTGCTCTTTCTGCAAGTGCAACCAAACTTTGTCTCCCACCTGAAACTTATGTGGCACCCAATGTTGATCATGGCACTGCTTGTACTTGGAATTAGACTTCTGTAAAATATCTTGAACCTGTTGGAGGATGTGTTGGATCTGATCAATGAATCGAGTGGCTTTGTCAGCTTCAGGTGGAGCAGGAGATGAGTCGGTCGAGGTGGCTGCCAGGAGTAGTGCAACATCCATCGGGACCAATGGTTGGAATCCCAACCCCACCTGAAAGGGGTTGTGTTCAATTGAGCTATGCAGGGCTCGATTTTTGCTATGTTGGACATATGGAAGAATTTCATACCATGTGCAGGGGTTCTGGGAATTTTACATGCACATGATATGCAAAATCATTCGATTGATGACCACAATTTGGGCATCTGTCTAGGGTTGGAAGGCAGTGGATTTGGTGAGCTTGGTGTCCAGCAGTGACCAGAGGCTCGAATAGAATGTGTTGAGGAACCAACTATCCTGATATGAAACAATGGTTTGTGGGATTCAAAAATTTACCCATACTCGTTCAAGGAAGAGCTTGGCAGTGGCCTCTGTTGTGATGCTCTTCTTGCAGGCGGCCAGAATCGCCATCTTGGAAAAGCCATCAACAACCACAAAAAAAACAGTAATTTCCCCTCTTGGTGGGCAGAAGGCCCGACATGTAGTCCATTGAGATGGATTCCTATGGCCTATCAGGAGTAGGCAGAGGGGTGTACAAGTCATGTTTCTTAGTGGTCGGTTTAGCAATAATGCAAGCGGTGCAGGACCTGATATAATTTTCAACATCCTATCAAAGTTTTGGCCAGTAGAAATGTTTCTACAGCATTACCATTGTATTTTCAACTCCGAAGTGTCTTTCCACCTGACTGTAGTGAGCTTCCCAAATCATCTTTGCTCGCTCACTTGATGGAACGTAGAGATGGCCCAGACGACACAACAACCCGTCCTAAATATGGAAATTAGCGACAATTGAGTTTGCGCCCAACATTTGGTAGGTGGTGGTGAATTCAGGGTCTGTCTCATAGAGGTGGGGCCATCCAAAGGTCTCGTGGCCACAAGAGTCTAGCACTGTGGTGAGTGTCACAACTGGAGGTCGGTTGAGGCAATCAACAACTCGGTTGGTACTTCATGTTTTATACTTGATGTTGAGGTGGAATTGTTGCAAGTATGTGGACCACTTCTGATGGTGGTCATTTTTCAATTTTCCTTGTGTCTACATGAACTGCAGTGGCTTATGAACAGTGTGGATGACTGTCTCCTTCCCAATAATGTGATGTCTCCACTGGTAGTAGGCTTGCACAATGGATTACATCTCTTTTCCATTAGTAGGGTACTTACAGACAACATCTGATAGTGTCTCACTATGATATGCCATGAGGTGGTCGTGTTGAGTGAGAACGATGCTCACAACATAGTCAGAAGCATCTGTCTCTATCTCAAAGGGTTGTTGCAAGTATGGTAATGAAATTACTGGGGATGAGCACAAGCACTTCTTCAAATCATCGAAAGCTTGTTGTTTGGATAGGTCCCACACAAATTTGTCCTTACCACCACCCGTAGTTACTTGGTTGAGAGCAAGGACCAAAAGCTCCAAAGCTCTGTGAGTGTGGTTGGGGATGACCAGTCACAGATGAATTGGATCTTGGTTGGATCCACATGCACACCATGTTGATCAACGATGTAGTCTAGATAATGGACCATGTCCATGTCGAAGGAGAATTTTTCCAAGTTGGCATATAACTGGTGTTGTCGTAGGGTATGTAGAACCTGATGAATATGCTGCAAGTGTTTTTCCCAAGTCTTGTTGTAGATGAGGATTTCATCCATATACACCACTAAAAAAGTATTGGTGAAAGGTCACAGGATGTCATCCATCATCCTCATGAAAGTTGTTGGAGCATTTTTCAAACCAAAGGGCATGACCAACCATTTGAGAAGACCTTATTTTGACTTGAAGTCAGACTTCCATACATATATCTATTTTATTGAGACTTGGTGCTAGCCAGACTTCATATCAATCTTACTGAAGTATTTGGCCCCCGTGAGCTGATAATGGAGGTTGTTGATTCGAGGAATCGTGTATCGGTTCCAGACTATGATTTTATTCAAGGCTTGATAATCAATGCAGATTTTCCATCTCACGTCTTTCTTCTGCACCAACATGATTGGGATCCCATAAGGCAATGAGCTGGGACGGATGTTCCCCTTGTGGAGCAATTCTTGGATCTACCTCTTGATCTTCTCATTTTCTAACAAAGAGTTGCGGTAGACTGTCCCATTGGGTATATATACATCGAGGGTTAGATTGATGGGATGTCGAACTTGGAAGTGCATAGGTACCCTGGTAGGTGAGGAGAAGATATCTGATTATTCTTCCACAACCTTATCCACTTGTTTTTGTTGTGTGGAGACATCGGTCGTAGAGGCCCTAGATGTGGTTGCGATATTTAGCTCACTCTGAGAGAGAATCATGAAGAAGACAAATTTCTTGGTCTGAGAGATGAACTTCCTACATTGCTTGGTAGAGATCAATGAAATAACACTAGGTGGGACTACCTCGGGTATCATGTACAATTTCTTGTTCAAAGTAATAATAACACTTGGAGGCCTAGACTCATATATAGCATGATGCTTCCATAAATAAGGTTGGCCCAAAAGAACATTACAAACTTCAAGAGGATAAACATCACACAATACCTCATCTTTGAAGGGCTTGATGTCGTATGACAGTCGATACTGTTGGCTGACACAGATATCGCTTCCTTGGTGGAGCCATCAAATGGTGTAGGTTTGCAGGTGTGGAATTGTCAACATGGATAGCCTCTTGACGACCTATGCTAAGATGAGGTTCTTTTGGCTACTGCTATCAACGATGAAGTGCAGTGGGGTACCTTTCACCCACATATGTGAATGGAAAAGACACTCACCTTCTTCTGGATCGTCTGGTTCACCGAGCTGGAGCATGGTGCTAGCAATGGTCACAATGGGTTCCGCATCAATGATCTGTCTCCCCCTTTCTGGTTCTAACTTAGAGTCAGAACTTGCATCTGATTCAGAGGCTTTCACTTCATCCACCAGTGACAACTTTGAGTGGAAATCAACAATGTTATGCCAAGGGATCTTATGGAAGTCACACCACTTCCTGGTATCTTTATTTTCCTTTCTGATGTCCTTCTTTTCTTGCGGCTTGGACTGGTTTTCCTGATTTTTTCTATCTTTTCTCTATCTTTTGTTCTTCGAGTTGGGGCTGCCCTTTCCTAGATTTTGTTGTGAGGGGTTCCTAGGCCCAAATTGCCGCATCTTTTGTTTGAGCTTCTACTCAATTTTGATGGCATATCGATAGTCCATGCCCAAGGATGAGATGTCTAGAAATTCCATTTCGATATGGATGTATCTATGCAAAGCACTGTGATACTTGAGCACCAAATGTCGCTCAAAATATTTGATACATAGATTGGTGTGCAAGGTATAAAAGATATTTGTGAACTCTGGAACTGCTTGGTCTCTTTTTTTCCGCAGTGTGGTCCATTTTGTATACAAGTCGTCATAACTTCTGACATGGTAGTATTGTTTCTTAATAACATCCCTGATGGATTCCCAGGTGACCGCGACTGTAAATAATTGTTAGGATATTTAGACACTTAGGAGTTAGTTAAGATATACTTGGTCTAATATGTCATTAGGTAAAAGTGTGTTTCTTAGTGTGTTTCTTTAGTATGCATTAGTATGCATTTGTAGTTAGGAAATTCAACGGTCCCGATATGTTCTCGACATAGAGTGATCCGATGGTTCATACTCTCCTCGATATTAACAACCATTGATCCGTGGATTAACACCTGATTGGTACATGATATCTATTTAAAGAGAATGGAGGGTCATTTGTCGACGATCAATTGTGAGAAACTCTATTGTAAAATCTCTCTGTAATATTTTTCTTTTGCATTAATAAACTGCTCCAAGTGGGCGCGTTGGTTAGGGTCATGGATGTTTCCCCGTAGGGGTTTTACCACGTGAAAACATCGGTGTGTTGATATTTGATATGGTTATGTGAGTGGTTACTGAAGGTGTTCATCCTCTATTGGAATACATGTGTTGTCGAACATGGTATCAGAGCCTGTTTGAAGACCCACTTTTGTTGTAGATCAAGATTGTGAAGCCGAGTTTCCTCATCTCCATTTTATGTCATTTTCGTACATTTTTGGGATGAGAAGACTATTCCATTGCGTTCGGAGAACTCGTTTCATTCAAGAACACTTTTTGTTTCACTCGAAAAGGTTTCCGTTTTCCCAAGATACGACCATTACAGTTAGATCCAGAGGTATAAAGTTTGAATACACATTTTTAAAATTTTTTGCAGAGAAGTATTTTGGTTTTATTTCGGTTTTGTATTTTTTTTCCGAGTTGCTACTCTTTTAGATCTACATATGCTCTTTTCCCCGTGCCCTATGCGATATCAACAAATCATAAACAGATAGGAAAAGGTGCATCTTCCGGGTAAGCTAACCGAGATCTAACCCTTGTTGTCATCGAGAAGCAAATTTGTTTTCTTGTGTGAAAAGAGTTTTTTTTTAGCACGCTCTCCAAGGCCATCTTCCACAACAACAACAACAAAAACACCCTCAATCCTCCTTCTAAACATTACAATATGTTTTTCTAGACCATTTGGCTAAAACTTGCCTTATTAAGTAAGAGGTCTTGAGTTCAAGTCTCTCTTTTGTTACTTTTTAGAAAAAGTTCATGCTAAAATTGTAAAGTGTATTTCACTTCAAATATAAAAGTGAATCATTATAAGTATCTTTAATATTTTATTTTAAAGTTATTTATTTTGCATGCGGATTTTTTGTTATAAAGTAGCTTCATTGTAAAAGTGATCCCCACTTCTCTTTATAAAAGTGGGTCACTTCATAAAGCAACTTACACTATCACGTGGTCAGTTGGTTACCGTTTATGCCTTTTTTAAAAAGGGCATAACTCCTACATCGGAAGTTCGTTTTCAATGCCATTTTTTTTAAACTACATAACTTTTCAAGATATTTCCATCCATATCATCAATTTCAGTTTTTAAATACACATTATCTACATATTTAATATGGCTTCTACAAGTAATGTCTTGCTTACCAGCAACAACTACTTCCAATGAAAATCTCATATGGAAGATTTAATAAGAAGTAAAGGCATGTACCGGATTACCTTGGGAAAAGAAAAAGCACCCACTGATGATGATAAGAAAGATAAATGGGATAATAGGAATGACGAAGCACGAGGACTAATCAAAATGTCCATCTCTCATGATTTAAGGTACCACCTTCAAGAAATTGATGACCCTGAAGAAGCTTGGGACAATATTGAATCTGTGTTTGGTAAAATCAATATTATTCGAGCACAAAAGTTAGAAAATCAAATACCGACCTTGAGTCCAAGTGATTTTTCTTGCCTTAGAGACTATCTATCTAAGTTTAAAACACTCAGAATTTTATGTGAAGAATGTAAGATAAAAATGGAGGAAGAGCATTTCATCTATTTTATTATTTGTAAGCTAGGTAGTGCATATTATGTGTTTGTAGAGAGAGCCTCTAGGGAAAGCTTATGAAAAACCCACTCTAGATTCCTTTTGTGCTTCTTTGATTAGAGAGAAAGATAAGCTTATACAACTTGGAGTGATAAGCACTGCAGGTACCTTAACAAAGTCTTAGTTGCCCAACAGAAAGATAAACCCAAGTATCCCAAGAAGAAACATCCTCTCTACAACAACAAGCAATATAAGGGCCCCAAACCCTCTCAGACAGCTTCAACTCCTAATGGTGACAAAGGAGCAAAATATGAAAATAAGAAGATTGACATACATTTCTACTTTTGTGATAAAGATGGTCATGATGAGTCCAAATGTTTCAAAAAGATGGCAACTTTAGAAGCAACGATGAATAAGCACAACATCGGTATTGATTCTACTTCTTCCTCTTCTTCTCATCGACATGTACTTTTCGCTTATGGTTTCTCCTTCAACACAAATTCTACTTCTTCTTCTTATGAGTGGCTTATTGATTCAGGAGCATCTTATCACATGGCTAAGGATAAAGCCATATTTTCTGCTCTAAATGAATGTAACACCAAGAAAATATTTGTTGGTGATGATAGATCTCTTAGTGTTGTAGGATCTGGAACAGTTCAAGTAGATAACGGTCATTTCAATGATGCATTATGTGTTCCAAGTCTTTCTTGTAACCTTCTATCAATATATCAAATCACCCATTCAGGTGAAGGTAAAACTGTAGAGTTTTCACCTCACCAAGTAGTAATCAAGGATCTAAAATATCCTAAGCATGTTCTTGCAACTGGAATTCCTGATGATATTACCAGGTTGTACAATTTTGAAAACTTTGGGTCATCAACTTTTTCATCAGCTTTTGTTGCTCATAGCGATGACTTGAGCAAACTTTGGCATGAGCGGTTTG